>PVKE010031453.1:0-19030 GCA_004027555.1 Craseonycteris thonglongyai
TATGCACTGAAGACAAAAAGATAATTTCTCTCTATAAATGTGAAAAGATAAAAAAAAAAATTAATTTACATCATGGAAAATGAAAACAATAATGTAATGAATAGAAAATGCAGGCTTATATTTAATTAAGAAATTCTTCCCATAGCAATTTTTTTTTGGCATTTGGGGAACATTTTACTACATTCTTCAAAAAAAGAAAGCAGGAAAGAGTTAAACATGGAGGAATAGAAATGAAAAGAAACCCAGTATCACACAAAGTAGTAATATTTAAAAAATGGGTGAGACCTGAATCTAACCCCATTGGAACTTACTGTCTCCTGAGAAAGTTAGATAGTAAATACAATGAGTAATTGACTGAACATGCTATGTTTAAACTCAAAATCCATACAGCGACTCTACTAATCAATTTTAACTCTCTGGAGCAGCCTTATCCAGATACGCCTTTTGGCTTTCACACAGCACCATCTCTCTTTATCCTTTCAAAGCCAACTTTCTATATTGTAAGACAGCTGATTGATTTAAACTGAATATATTCTTTGAGCAACAGTTCCTTAACATGTTCTGATCAACTTCAATTCTGCCTTCGTATCGTGTGCAAAATATGAAGGATGTGCTTGAGAGTGCTTGTCACCCTGACAACAGTGGAGTATGAATTACCGGTAAACAGTCCATGTTGTCAGAAAAGATGCTGCCCTCCTCATTTAAAGTCCGCTGTTAAAATTTTCAAAATCCTCTGAAATACAAAATTGCAATGAATTACACCATGAAATGTAAAAAGTTTAACCACGTTTAAAACGTAAAGAAAGCTGAGCCATTACCAGTAAGAAAATCTTAAAGATAAATGACTAAATACCCACATAGAGTCAAATTCTTACCAATCAGATCATCCTGAGTCTACGTAGGGCACACGGGCATCAAGATTGCCTTCTCTTGGTGTCTGTCCCTCTCTCTTCCTCTCCTCCCTTAACATCCCAATAAACTTTTTCATCCTTTCCACCTCTTCCCTCCCAACCCCCCATCATGCCACTTCCTTTCCCTCACTCTCTGGCTCAGAGTCCTGAATCTACCCACCTACCTTTCTAAACTGGAGAGTGAGAAAAGGAGTTGGGTGGAAGGTTTAGGGAGCATGGTTGGCTATCAGATACTACACACAGTGGAGATACTACACACAGATACTACACCACCTTGCTCAGTCTCCAGCTCCAAATTACCAACAAACCTTGCTTTGTAATATTGAATCTAGTGTGTAATTTTGCTAAAGAGTACTCTGATGTTTCTCTACCTTGTTCTTCTTGTACTATAGTAGCTTGGGGTGAGCCATATCCCCAACAGAGTTGTGGGTAATGGTCTGATTCCAGAAAAAGATAGGGGGGAAGTGGGATCTCTTACCAAGAATACATTGTTACTTTTACATATGATTGCTTCACTAGTGACATCACATGGTATTTCCTTATCTCTTGACCCTTATTTGTCAATCCCAGTGACAGGCCTACATCTTATCTTCCTGATTGTCATGTGACACACAACACTAATGTAATTGCTAAGTTGCTCTATCTTTATTAGCTCCTTGGAGTGTTTTTCCCTTTCTTTTGTAACCATACCAAACTTTCATCAAAGGACGATTTTTATCAGTTTCTCCTATGTAATAGATATTTACACATACATCCCTTATATTCTTTGATAGACTGTAAGCTATTTAAGAACAAGTTGCATTTCTACTTTTTGATAGGTTCAGCTCTGAACACCTGATACATTTTAAGAACATATAGATGCTCAATAAATATAGGTTGATTGAGAATATGAATAAATATTCTCTTCCTTTCTACAACTCTGTGATGACTCTGCTGTTGATTTCTCTTTCATTTGGCATCTGTAACTCAAGTATTTTTACTATATAGCTCTCATTATAATGCTTTCATCATCTTTACTTAGGCCATGAGACCTTTCTTTTCTACACTACTTTTATAAGCATTGTGATATGATGACACATTTTAATAGCTTTGTAATATGTTTTTTCAATGATATCATTTATGAACATGAAATGAGTTCAAGGCAGATGAGGCATTTTTAACCAGAATGAGCTGAGACCACATTCTCTATTTTGGGAGATATTACCTGTAATCTTCCCAAGTACAAATGTATTAATATCTAAAATTAGGAGGAAGCTATCTTTTCAGTTAAAAGGCCTTTTATTAAATGTGATTGAGTGGAAAGTTTGGGAATAAGTGATGAGTTTAAAACTCTTAAAAATATTATTCACATATTAAGCAAATTACTCTATAGAAAGGTTAAAATGGAAAGTAAAATGCTGCCTTGCTTCTAGTTCTCCTATTAATTAGCTTCATAGTTCCATAGCTCTAAATAGGTTATTCTTTCTAGATTTATCAACTTTATTTAATATGTAATACATACCCCTAATAAAAATTATTTTTTATACTACATAATTTTCTCATCCATACTTTCTACCAAATTAAACAGTGATTTTATTTCCATTCTTGATCCATCATCATTACTAAGTATATAAACCTGGGCAAGTTACTAAAACTTCTGTGACTCAGTATTATAACCTCTCAAATGGAGAAAAATCTTAACTATTTCATAGGATTGTTGTGGATATTAAACAACTTAATATATGTAAAGAGCTGTACCTAGCACAAAGTAAATGTTATATAAGTAATGACAAATATTGTTGTTTTTCAAATGGTTACATTTATAAATTGACATTATATTCTTAAATATTAATTTCTCATTCCATCAGTTTAGAAAATATAAACTGGCTTCCTACTCAATAAGCTAGTTTTGCATTTTCCTCCATCTGTCCTTCATTCTTGCACTTCCCAATTTATAGGAATTAAGTAATTAATTTAACTAAGTGTATCAATTTAATTCAATAATTAATTCTGTTCTGTAATCAAAATTAAAGTTTCTGTGTTTTAAATAGAATGATCTTGAAAATCCAACCTCATCAAAATGGACAGAATTCACATTATGATGATGTAAATATGTTTAGTATACAATGAAGCAAATGATATGATTATACTTCATTGTAAGCCCAACATCATTATTGTGCATCAATTAAAAGACAGTATTTCCAACATTGATGAAATATTTTCTCTTCTCACATTCAAGAAACTATTCAAATCTTTTTATATTTTAGTTTATTCTTCCTTGCCAATAAAAAAATAACCCTTTATTATATGCTGATGATGATCTAGTCTATACATGTTACTATCTATACGTGTTACACACTATTTAAGGATTTCTCTGATTAACTGCTTCCATCAGGACAAACTTTGTTCTCATTTACCTCTGGCTTAACTTCATTCTTTTCATACTTTCCTCATTTTTTACTTTATTTTTGTTTTGCTAAACCATATATTCAAATATCCTCGAAAAAGATGATTAGGAGGTAAATTTTTTTAATTCTTGCATGTCTAAAAATGTATTTTTCTTTGCCCTCACAATTGTCTGATAATTTAACAGGGCATAAAATACTGAGTTCAAAATCTTTTCCCTCAGAAGTTTATAAACATATTTCTTCATTTTCTTGTATCCAGTGCTGCTAGTTAGAAGACAGAGAACAGTTAAGTGCCGTGTCTGGACACAAAGGTGGCAAGAAGAATCCCCTGAAGCAGCCCAAGAAGCAGGCCAAGGAACTGAATGAGGATGATAAGACATTTAAGCAGAAGCAAAAAGTAGAGGAGAAGAAACACCATGGAGCTAACAGAAAAGGCCATGACAAAGGGTCTCTTGGCCACAGGTGGAATTAAGAAATCTGGCAAAAACTGAGCTGTTCTTTGTGTTTGGGGCAATAGTGATCCCTAATTCCATCTCTGTTTTAACATCTAGATTCCCTGCCAGACATCTGTTGTCACCTATAGCTAGAATGTTGTCTTGGAGCCTGTTGTACATTTAAGAATAAACTTCTATAAAAAAAATAATAACAATGCAGTGGCTCATCTCTATAGTTCTTCTCATACAACCATTTCTACCTTAGCTATGAGATGAGAATAAACCCAGCCCAGAATTCTGACAAGTGTGTTCTTCAGTCTTTGTTATATTCTGAATTCTATACCACATTTAATTAAATAAATGCATTTAAAGAAGAAGGAGAAGGAGAAGAATATAAAGAACAAATGTTAGTCTCACTATTCTGTAAGTGAACATGGATTTTCTTGATGGAAGCTTTTTACCTTTTATCTTTACCTTTGGTATTTTGAAATTTCATGAGGATTTATATATATGTAACATTTTATTCAATCTTTTTATATAGCTTATCTGATTTTTCATAGGTATTTCAGTTTAAAAATGTTTTCAGTCCCTCTGGCCCCCAATTTCTTATCTTTTATAATTTCCTCTCCGCTATGTCTTTAAATCTCTGTCTGAAAAACGTATTAGTCAAATGTTGGAATTCCTGGACTGAGCCTCTAGACATTCCATCTTTATCTTTTTTCTCTTCATTCCGGGAGACTTCCTTGTAGTCCTATTGATTTTTTTAACAATCATTTTTTTGTTGGTTGGTTTTGTTTTGTTTTCAAAAGCTATTTGACATGCTTTCTTCAACAACACATATAAAAAAGCTATGTGTGTCTTCTGGTTACTTATTCTTCATAGTTCCTAGTATAGTTCCTAACATAGTTTTATGGATAAAATATTATTTTGAACTTTTTAGAGGGTACTAATCAGTTTTACCAGTATTGTAAGTTCTCTATCCCAAATTGGCTTTGTTTTACCAATTTTTTTTTCTTATTGTTTGTTTATCTTGGCCTTTTTACATTCTGATTGTTAATTTTTTTCCTTCATATTTCTGGGGGTATGTATTTGTCTATTTATATTTATAAAATAAAAGACTAGGTTAATCAGTATAGATGCTAAATTGGGTTTCTACCAGTATGTGTTGTTCCTCCAATCCTCTCTCCTGACTAGTAGCAACATATATGTAGATGAGTGAAGGGTACAGTTACGGTCAACTTTATTTAAGCTTTTCAGGTAGAGAGCAAGAAGACAGTTAGGAAAACTACCAAAAATTCAGAAAATTGGTAGGGCCACTGCTCTGGAATATTAGCTCTAGTAACTAACTGTAAACTTCCCTAGAAAAATTTTTTTTTAACTGAACCAGGGGCCTCACCACATTCGGGAAGCACACCCCAGTTCAGCATGTGGGTCCACCTGGGCCGGAGCCGGGATTCGGTCCTTGGGGCTTCAAAGCGAGCACTTAACCTGCTTGAGCCATCCCGGCTCTCACAAACATATTCTTTGAAGAAAAGCTTTATTTTTTTCTTTTTTTTTTTTATTGTTTTTGACAGAGAAAGAGAGAGAGAGAGAGATAAAGAGACAGAGAGAGAACTGAGCTGGGGGAACTCCCCAGTTCAGCATATGGGTCCACAAGGGCCAGGGCCAGGATTTGATCCTCAGTCCCCAGTCCTGCAAAGGGAGCGCTCAACCCACTGAGCCATCCTGGCTTCCCTCCCTAGGAAATTTAAAAATTTTCTTTAGAAAACAGCCTCTACTCTTAGCCCCACTGGTAAATTCAGGGCTTCTAGTTACTCTGCTTCTACAGGGAGAAGGAAGCCAGTAGGAAAACTGAATGGTTGTTCCAGAAATAGACCTACCAACTACTATGTTAGAATACCTCAAGTCCACAACTCAAGCCTCTCTGATATTCTTCTGCCCTTGACATCAGTGCTCCTGAGTCTTGCACCTTCAGACTCAAACAGGGACTTATACTAATTGCACCCCCCACCCTTTTCCTATTCGTAGGTCTTCAGACTTGGACTGAATTACTCAACCCACTTTTCTGGTTCTCTAGATTGCAGAATGATGATCATGACATTTCTCGGCCTCCATAACCAAGACCATGAAATAACTCCAATAGGTTTGCTTAATTGTTGAATACTCCTGGGACAGAGCTGGCACTAATCTGCCAGCCAGAATGTATTGGTCAACTCCACAGACTTCAATTAGACCGTCAGAGCACACTGAATCTTACATCTGAGTCACCATTTTGGTCTTCAGGACAGAAGATAAATCTACATAAAGCCTCTCTGGGTTATACTGGAATGTGAAAATTCTATCTCACTACAGCTTTCTTTTCTTCATTTTTTTAGGCTGAACTTTCTGCTTTATGTCATTTGTCAAGAAACTACCATTTGGGGAAGCCAGGATGGCTCAGCAGGTTAAGTGCTCACTTTGCAGCCCCGGGGAACAAGGATTGAGTTCTGACCCTGGCCTGTACAGATCCACATGCTGAAATGGGGTATGCTTCCCATGTAGGAGGCCCCCACTTTGGTTCTCACCAGGACAAGCTTCCCATGTATGGGAGGCCCCAAGTTTGGCCCCCAGCCCATGTGGGAGACCCCTGGCCCAGTTCCTGCCCTGCACGTCACCCAACCTCACCCACCCGTGTGGAATGAAACCATGTTGAAAACTGTTGGTGTACAACTATAGAGACTGCTCTGGGCCTTCCCCCTTCTCTCTGTCTCTTTGTCTCTGTCTTTCTCTGTCTCTCAAAAACAATAAAATCAATATTTTTAAAAAGAAACTACCATATGTTTTTCATCTTCCAGAAATTTATTGAAAACTTTGGTTAACTAATCAAGTATTTCCCCATTTTATTTACTGTTGTGGGTTTATTCCCATTTGTATTTCTTTCTTTCTTTTTTTTTTTTTAAATAATTATCTTTTTTTTTTTTTAAACTTTATTTTATTTTATTTGACAGAGAGAGAGAGAGAGAGAGAGATACAGAGACAGAGAGAGAACTGACCTGGGGGAACTCCCCAGCTTAGCACATGGGTCCGCGCAGGCCGGGACCGGGACTCGATCCTCAGTCCCCGGTGCTGCAAAGTGAGCACTTAACCCACTGAGCCATCCTGGCTTCCCCCCATTTGTATTTCTTTACTGTCATTTTAATAATTTGGGGAAAGAGAGGAGCATTAAATAAGTGTACTCAAGCTATTATTTGTTTAAAAATATTTGCTGACTGCGTACCATGTGTCAATATTAACATGAGATTGTTTTCTTGGGCTGTAGATTATTCCATTATCAAAGAGCCCCTTTCCTCCTTATTTCATATGTGTAAGATGTAACCCCTACAGCCAACCCCCTAATTAGAGCTTCACTGAAGTAACAATAGATTGACCTGACTAAATCACTGCAACTGAACTCCCTCTCCCACTTTTCCTTAGGTGTTGTCACCTTTTCTTCCCTTTTCCAATCTCTCTTCCACATATTCTTATGAGTATAAGATAAATAACAAGACATTGAGGAATTATTAGGCCAAATTTAAAGGAGAAAGCAGGCAAGAACTGAGAGTTACTCTAACAAGGAAATTGCTTTTGGCCAACATTTTCTCAAGGTTAAGGACAAAAGCAGAATTTGACCTCTTTACAAAGTACAAGAGAGATAAATCTATCCAGGTCTTGAGCAAAAGTTGGAGGATGGGGTGTCAGCTCTAAAGTATCTTCCATGTCATAGACAGGAGCTGCACTTTCAAACTGAGGAAGAGCCCATGTAGAATTACAGCCCAGTTGAATCTCTGAGACATCCAAAAAACTCAAGATACGAACTTGGTTTTCTATGATCCAGAATTTATAACATGCTCAGATACAAATGCTAATTTTTCTGGAGGAAAGTGACTTCACAGTATTTTATTTGTAGTATCTGGCAGCCATACACAATCAGGCACTGCCCCCCCCTCTTTGCCCCCCAAAAAACTTGTCTCCATGAGCAAGAAGCAAAGCCTCCAGGACTTCAGATATTGGAATAGACTTACTGAAAACACTATGTTGATCATTTAAAGAAATGAAAGACAGAACTGCTTGTATCTTCAAAGAGTAGGAAACTATACAAAGTAATACCTGGGGGTGGATAAATATAAAAGATGGAATAGACTTTTAATATTAAGAACTTAACAGATGAGGTGCTAAGTCTCTCATGGGCTTGGAAAATAATACATAATAACAAGAGCTGACAGACTCTGAACATTTACTATATACCAAATAGTCTGCTAGGGCTGCCATAACAAAATATTCAGTGACTGAGTGGCTTAAACAACAGAAGTTTGTTTTCTTGGGGAAGCTGGGATGGCTCAGTGGGTTACCGGTAAGCGCTCACTTTGCCTCCCCGGAGCCCAAGGATCGAATCCCGGCCTGGGCCTGTGTGGACCCATATGCTGAACTGGGGTGTGCCCCCAGTTCAGTTCTTGCCAGGGCCTATGTGGGAGGCTCCCGGCCCAGTTCTTGCCCTGTGCAGACCTGCGCCCACCTGTGGAGTGAAACTATATGGAAAATTAATGCTGTCAACTATGGAAACTGTTCTGGGCCCTCCCCCTTCTTTCTGTCTCTCTCTGTCTGTCTGTCTCTCTCTGTAAAAAAAAACAATAAAAATAAAATATTTATTTAAAAATAAGTTTGTTTTCTTACAGCTCTGGAGCCTAGAAGTCCAAGATCATGATGCTCACTAGGCTGGTTTCTCTTTGGGCTCTACGCTAAGCGTACAGGTGTCTGCTTTCTCTTTGTGTTCTTGTGGCTTTGTTTTGATGCACTTGCCTCCTTTTTTCTCTTCTTATAAGGATCTCAGTCATACTGAATTAGGGTCCCAACTATATCAATTTGTTTAATCTTAATTACCTCTTTAAAGACTTTATCTTCAAATACAGTCACATTGGACGTTAGGGAATTCACATATGAATTTTGTGCGGGACCTGATTCAGTTCATAATACTTAACGGTGTTCTAAAAGCTTTACATTATTTAATATTCACAACACTCCTAGGAGATAGGTGTTCTTATTATCTTCATTCCCCATGCCCCCCTCCCACCCACCCCCCCCCCACCCCCATCCAGAGGAGAAACGCAACACACAGGCTAAAAACCTTTCCTAGGTTATACAGTGTGATGTCATTTGTATGACTAGTAAAGCCAGGATTGGAATGGAGGTTATGTGTGCTCTTAATATACTAATAAATCAAAGGTTTCAGGAGCTTGTAATCCAGAGGTAGCAATTGTCCTGAACTCAGCTTAATCTAACATTTCAAGATTTCTTTTGGGTAAAGGGTGTTGATTCACCTAGAACACATCAGAGATAAGGGTACCCCGTGTCAGCACCACTTTTCCTAGAAGAACTCACTCAGACAGCAGCCCTATGTCCCACCTCATGGTGCCCAGGAGTGGCTGCCCGCTATTTTGCCCATCACCTGGTGAGTCAGACACTAGCCCATTATCCCACTTCTGAGATATGGTTCCCTAATGTATCAGGAAGCCACCTGAATCGCATGCCACCCTGTTTCTTTGGTCTAAGATGCAACTTCCTAATTCTTCCAATTACTGCAATAGCTAGAACATTGTTTTGCTCACCCTATTTTCATTCTTGAGACCCCAGACCAGCTGCTGTTCTACACTAATCTCCTCTCTTGGGCTTAGAGTTTCATTTATTTATTCAATAAGTGTTTATTAAATCACTCCTATGTGTTACTGTTGGGGGAGCTACATGTAAGAATATATCAGTGAACAAAATAATAAAAAATTCCTCCCCTCAAATAGCTTGCATTCTAGTGCCATTTACTAAGAATTCTTCCGTTTCTGCTTGTTTGGGACAGAGGTAAGAGTACTGCATAGTAATTGGGATTGAGAAAGAAAGGTGAAGCCCAGTTACAAATATTCGATAAATATATACAAAAATAGTTAGAAGAATATAGGTTACATGAAGTGAAATTTGGTAGTTAGGGCAGATATTTGGGGACTGAAGAACTTTTTTACTTTATAATTTCTTTTTTTTTTTTTAATCAATGAACATGTGTTACTTTTATAGAAAAATTGTGTGTGTGTGTGTGTGTGTGTGTGTGTGTGTTTTAAAGCTTATCTGTGAAAGGAAAGAGAAGAGAGACTTGAGCGTGTTTAATTTTTGAGGAGAGTCAGTAGAAATAAGAGGGAACAAACCAGACAGGAAAGGAGGCTACCAGGGCAGTAAAGTCTCTGTGGATGTGGGAGGGAAGGGGATACAAACACATATGAAGAAAAGAGCAAGAAAAGAGCCTCTCTCACGCTGAGCCAAGAAGGAAAAAGAAAGGATGAATGCAGAAGATGAAGTTCCTGCTTGGAACCTTAGTTTCTACTGTGACTGGATTATCTGCTACTTCATCCATAATCATATTTCCCAATACCTGCTGCTGGAATTCCAAAATTATGCCCCTATTACCATTACCCAAATAAACTAAGGAATCTGTGGCCGTGCTCCTGAGGCCAGATGCTTAACCTCTTTCTAATCATGTGGGTATGTCAGAGTCCCTTGTGTACTGAATTCACAAATACTTGATATTATAACTGGGTTTACTGGTACCTCTGGCAATGGAAGTTGGTAAGCCACTATAATCATACCAAATAATAAAATACATGTTTTGTAGTGAGAGGAAGTATTTCTAACTATCTATTCCATTGTAGAGTCAAAACCCTCTCCCAGTGAGACTCCTTGGATCAATATAATCCCACAAATGATATTGTTTCTTCTGCCCTTCATAGTCCAGACTGCTCTCAGTCTCAGCTCCGATCTTCAGTTTCACTTTGGTTTTGGGCTTTCTTTGGAAGCCTGAATCACAGACTGCCTTTTTCAGCACCATTCCGGGCATTCTTGAATTTGTGTATGATCAGTGATTTTGTGAGCACATAGGTTACCTTCATACACAATAAGTTTAACCAACCTGGTAATAAACACTAAGCATGTTATTTAGATGTATTATTGCTTTCTGAATATGTACCTTAAAACATAGGTAAACATCCTAAAAATAAAGTAAATATGTCCTTATGGGATTTATAATTTAAACTTTTATCAATTAGTGGAAGTACAAGTATACATTTATATTATTACAAAAGTAAATGATGCAGTGATTAACGATGATTGTTAATTTTATGCATTAAGACAATTTTTAGGAACTTTCATATTGTTAAATATATAAGGCAATGGATTTATAATTAATATCAATGTTAAGTGAAAATATTTGCTAGATAACTTTAAAAGGAATGTTATGTTCATTTCGTTTCACTCACATGAATCTTCACATATATCTCTGAAATATAAGGATTCTTTATAAATACCATCATCTCATTTAAAGTTTTTTAAAGGTCTTAAATACCCAGTTTGTGTTCAGTTTCTTCCAGTTGACTTGAAAGTCTTTTTATGGATTAGTTATCAGTTTGTTCAGTTTTTAGTTTGTTCAAATCAAAATCCAAATAAGATCCACACATTATATTTGTTTCATCTGTCTTTTAAGTTTCGACTTGTTGAATTTTCCACTTTCCAGATTGTATCTTCATAGTGAAGAGAACAACAATCTTAAGACTGCTTCTAAAAATCTTAGGGGAAGCCGGGATGGCTCAGTGGGTTAAGCACTCACTTTGCAGTGCCGGGACCGAGGATCGAATCCCAGCCCCGGCCCATGCGGACCCATATGCTGAACTGGGGAGTTCCCCCAGTTCAGTTCTCTCTCTGTCTCTGTGTATCTCTCTCTCTCTCTCTCTCTCTCTCTCTCTCTCTCTCTCTCTCTCTCTCTGTCAAAAACAATAAATAAATTTAAAAAAAAATCTCTTAAAAAAAAAAATAAATAAATAAAAGCATCAGCCAAATCTTCAAGTCCAAAAGTAAAAATAAATTTTTAGTCAATTGCTATGGAAAAAGAGGAAATGTTTAATACTTTTAGTAGCAATATCACCATCAATAGTACCTATGCTGACAAACCTAACCACACAAAAAAAGTTACTCCTCCAAGCACCTAATTTAAAAATAAATCATCACAGGGGAAACCAGGATGGCTCAGTGGGTTAAGCTCTCGCTTTGCAGCTCTGGGGACAGAGGATTGAATCCCAGCCCCAGCCTATGTGGACCCATATCCTAAAATGGTTGGGTTTCCCATGCGAGAAGCCCCACAGTTCAGGACTCACTCCCTGGTCTGGCTTCTGGCTTGAGGGGGGTGTGCCTCCCATTCAGGAGGCCCCCAGCTCAGTTCCTGCCCTGCACAGCCCCCACCCACCTGTGTGGAACAAAACCATGTCAAAAAAAACTGATGAAACTATCTAATTGTTACCAATCAATGTCACCCCAATAAATTTAACAATAAAAAAAAAATTCAAAATAAAACAAACACAAAAAAACCTGATAACATACAACTATAGAGACTGCTCTGGGTCCTCCCTTCTCTCTGTCTCCCTCTGTCTCTGTCTCTCTCTGTCTCTCTCTGTCTCTGTCAAAAACAAAAAAATAAATCTTAAAAAAAAAGTAAATCATCACAAAACTCCAACTTGAATCTTAGTCTTACAAATGCACATATAGTTACTATAAGGGCAACATAGTTGCTATGATATTTTTCCTGCACTATAAGATCAAACTGTTTATTACAGTTACTTTTTTTTAAGTTTTGGAATAATTATTGTTTTCTAGAAATTTATTCTTTTAAGGTACCATTTAGTTTGGCATCAGTTTTAGCCACTTGTCATTTGCTGAAAGTGTTAATCTATGCATGACCAAATAGTTATTTTATTCTATTGCAATGTGAACAAAAGAATGCCAGCCTCCTCCTACCCCATCTAGGCCTAGGATTTCAGTCCATCTTTAGTGTATAGGAACTTGATCTTCTCATCATCTAGTTAGAGATAATATATTTGAACCAAACATTCCTCCTATCACATTTATTGAAGTGGGGGTGGGGCACAAGAGTCTAGTGATCCCATAAAAAATATCAGTGACAAAGTTTTTGGTTTATATATAGTATTTTCACTCATCTGAAGATTAGTGGGTTTCATATTAACTTATAATCTTCTATTATCCTGCTGAAGCTTTCTTCATGTTCATTGCCTACTAAATCGCTACTATGTTCGGGGACAGAGACACATTGTGACAGTGGTGATGACCAGGCTGAAGGTCATCCCTTAAGGTGCCAGCCAACAAAGTATCACATTCCCTGAGGTCTGGTAGGTGTCAAAGCTGTCTGTGTTGTATTCCAGAAGTGGAAGAAACATCTCCTCCTTCTATACTACATTCGGTCTTCTGAATGCCAAAGGAGCAGTGCTTTCTATCATTACATTTCATTGACTCCTTCAGTTGAAAGCAACTCCTTTGGCTTATGCCTGCAGAAGCACTGGGACAAAATTATACAGGACTTGGTTTATGAACCAATATCCAATGCTGTTCAAGCTCCACTCTCTTTGACCCGGCCTGGGTATTGTTTGGGAAATGACCGAGCCCTTGGGGGTTAAGGACAGAGTAAGGGATGATGATTAGACACAGCAAAAATCCTTTCTTTGAGGTTAAAGTCCACATGCAAATACATTCTTTGCAGATTAAAGTCATGAAGCCAAGGAATGTTTATTGAACTTCTTCTATTAGCCAAATATTCTGTGGGTATGAGAAAAGGTTTGAGCAGTACATAGTCTTTGCTCTTTTGAAGTGTACAATCTAGGAGAGAGGAGGAACATTAAACAATTAATAACACATGCTTAATATAATAATTACAAGTGAGCAGAGTTGTAAAGCAGTTGAGGAGTGCCCATGAGAATCTAACGAGGGACCTGCAGTATAGGGAATTAGGGAATGTGTTCCAAAAGAAGTGATGTTGGAACTGAAACCACAATATTAGATGGTTTTATGATTCCATTTATATGAAATGTCCAGAATAGGCAAATCTATAGAGACAAAAAGTAGATTAGTGGGGAAGCTGGGATGGCTCAGTGGGTTAAGAGCTCACTTTGCAGCCCCAGAGCCCAAGAATCAAATCCCAGGCCCAGCCCGTGTGGACCCACATGCTGAACTGGGGTGTGCCCGCAGTTCAGTTCTTGCTGGGGCCTATGTGGGAGGCTCCCCACCCAGTTCCTGCCCTGCGCAGCCCCGCGCCCACCTGTGGAGTGAAACTGTATGGAAAACTAATGCTGTCAACTAAGGAGACTGCTCCAGGCCTTCCCCTTTCTCTCTATCTCTTTCTGTCTGTCTCTCTGTCAAAAAAACAATAAAAAAAAGAAATCTTTAAAAAAAAGAAATGTTCAAAAAAAAAAAGTAGACTAGTAAAGAGTAATTACTGGTTGCTTAGGGCTGGTGGGAGAATGGGGGTTGGGTGGTGATGGTTAAAAGGTTAAAGAATGATGAAAACCTTCTAAAATTAACTGTGATGATGGCATGCAATTGTGAATGTACTAAAAATCATTGAATTGTGCAATTCAAGTGGGTGAATTTTATGATATGTGAATTATGTCTCAACAAAGCTGTTACCAAACAAACAAACAAACAAAATCAGATTATGTCACTCCTTGCTTAAAAAATCCTCCAACTGGCTTCCAATTGTGCTTGTAACAGATTCTAAATCTCTTGCTTTAGCTTATCAGGTTCTTACCAATCTTTCAGCTTTCTGTGTTACACCCTATGATTCGGTCACCACCACAGTCTTGGAATTGGATTTTTCTTTCCCTGGAGCAGGGGTGTCAAACTGGCGGCCTGCAGGCTGCATGTGGCCCCCTAGGTAATTTTTTGTGGTCTACAATGCTCTGAAATAAAATGAAAATAGAAAAATTTGTTATGAAGAAAATAGCGCTTAGGGGAGATCGAGGCAATACCGTACACACAATTCCCTCGTTAACCCTTTAACTACTGAAGACGAGTATACACGTGGCCCAGTGCCTTTCCTGGGGGCCTGTGGGCGTGTATAAACGCACTGACTCAGTTCCAGCAACGTTTGTAAATGTGGTGTGGCCCGTGTGAATCCTGCCTGTTGTACCAAATGGCCCCTGTTTTAATTGAGTTTGACACCCCTGCCCTAGAGTATTCTTCCTGTATAACCTCCTCGGTCATTATGAATAACTACATAGTCTCTTCCCATTACTTTCCAGTCCTTCTCTAGCCTGATGAAATCCTCTTCCTTATTCCTCCCTTCCAACCTTTGCAATATGGGCTCTGATTTCCAGTTTATAATCAGCAAGCTTTTCTCCATGCTTCTCTTGGTGGCCCTACCTGAGAGAACTTTTCCCCTGGGGCCTGCACCCTCCTAGCAAATGCTACAATTTCTTGAGTATTTCGCTATAGATATTAAGTTGAACACAAGATTTTGTAACTTTTTTCTTTACAAGTTTGAATTCTAACACAAATTATAAATGAGTTATCAGCTCTGAGTGGTATAATCTGAAAAAAAATTAGGAATAGGCAGTCAAGCCCAGGAATGCTAGGACTGGTCCCTTTTGAGAAGAATCATAAAAAAGATGTCCCTCAATCCTTATTAGGAGGCATTCTTGCCTAAGGGACCTGGTTCTGCTGTTGCTGTAACTTCCTGAGCTTCCTGTTAAAGTCGCTTTCCCACCTCTGGACTGGGTGACATAGACTCAGTGCATCTTGGGAAACTATAAGTTGCAAAGATGACCACCACCCTCTTCTTTGTTTTCTTTCTACACCTTTGGACTAAGGACCTGCCCTTTTGCCTTCCACTGTGCCTGAAACTAAATGCAAACAATGTAAAACTTGCTTTTATCTTAACCACGTCTGATGAATCTGGTTCTCTATGTACTCAGAGTACAAATGTAACTGCTCTCTAACCTGGGAGATGAGTCTTTAACCAATCAACGGTTATATTTAACTGCCTCTC
The DNA here is from genome assembly GCA_004027555.1 of Craseonycteris thonglongyai. Classification (NCBI taxonomy): domain Eukaryota; kingdom Metazoa; phylum Chordata; class Mammalia; order Chiroptera; family Craseonycteridae; genus Craseonycteris; species Craseonycteris thonglongyai. The sequence goes on from PVKE010031453.1 coordinate 15,608, forward strand.
AGCAGATGACCTTCACCTCCTTGACTTAACTGAAATCTGGTTGTTCCTAAGGATCTTATTTGCTCCGCAACCCTCTCCAGAGGAAGTTGTATATTTTCACACCCCTGTTACTTTGGGCTCGGCTTTACATTTCTCTCTCTCTCTCTCTCTCTCCCTCTCTCTCTCTCTCTCTCTCTCTCTCTCTCTCTCTCTCTCTCTCTCTCTCTCTCTTTTTAAGATTTATTTTATTGCTTTTGACAGAGACAGAGACAGAGGGAAGGGCCCAGAGTCGTCTCCATAGTTGTACATCATCAATTCATCAGTTTTCATTCCACACATGTGGGTTGTGGGCAGCACAGGACAGGAACTGGGCTGAGGGCCGAGGGCCTCCCACATGGGGCACACCCCCTCAAGCCAGGGGTTAAACAGGAGGGTTGAAGGGGCAGGAACCGAATTGGGGGCCTCCCTCATGGGAAGCACACCCCAGTTCAGCATATGGGTCCACATGGGCCTGGGCTGGGATTCAATCCTCAGCCCCTGGGGCTGCAAAGCAAGAGCTTAACCCACTGAGCCATCCTGGTTTCCCCTACATTTCTCCATTCCAGCTACTTCTAGACCACTTAAGTCCCCTGCTTTTGTGGGGTGGGGGGTTGGGGTGGATTTTTAAACGACTTCCTTGTAAGTCTTGTGTTGCCAGAAAATGAGTTCTTAATGTGCACCACAGAAAAGAATTAAAAGATGTACTGAATAAGCCAAGCAAGGAGCAGATTTATTAAAAAAGAGTTCAATATACGCTTAAGAAGGTAAACATAGGCAGGCCCAAAGAAGAGCAGCTGCCCCAAAGAACAAGGAGACTTGGAGATTTATTTCACTAAAAATGAAGGCACAACATATTTAAGACTTAGGGCTGGCATGATAGTCATTCCTAGAATTCTCACTGACCACTCCCTCCTGATGGGAGATTTAGCTTGTGTTGGAAAGGTCCTGGCGACACCTATGTGGAGATTTTCCTAACCACATGCTAATACTATTATAATCCATTATAATTAACTAAAGTTCACCTTGAGGTGCAAGATGGCTCCTGGATCTCCTCATGGCCACCAAAATCTAGTTTGGGCGGTTCTGGTATTGGAACTTTTTTTAAGGATGATCTCATCTCCTCCCTACTTTGTCTGCCCTTACCTCCTCTTTTCCTTCCACCCCCTTTCTCCCTGCAGCCCTATTCTTTCTGCCTATGGTAAACACTTGCTCTTCAGATGCACCACTCTCTCTCTCCTCATTGCCATCATCTACCTCTTCCTAGTTTCTCCACTCCTTCCATGATGACTTTATCTTCCAGTTCAGCCTTCTTCTGCACTCCTATTCTACCAGCATACTCAGTGATGCCATTGTTCATGTAAATGACCCATCTAATACCTTGATCACTCAGATCCTTGACACCCACCTCAACTTCACCTTCATCACTCTTGTAGTCATATCTGAAATTATATTACCTCTAATAGTCTTGATTTCAGAAATCCTATAATCTAATCACTAGCCTGGATTTTCACCATACCTGCTTTACTATCCACAGCATTTTAATTTGCCTACCTTATTCAGATGCTGACCTATTGAACCCCACCGCTTTCTTATTACTCATCATCTCCTTCCTGTCTTTACTTCCTGTGTTACCCAGTTTGTAGTCCTAGGTATATCACTGTTATTACTTCCTACATATTATGTTCTGCTTATTGCTTCTATCTTCTTCCACTAAATTTGTCTGGCAAAATCTCAACTCTGATTGAATCCAATTATTCACATTGTCAATGCCTCTGCCCAAGCAGCAGACTGTTGCTGGGGGAAATCATGCAACCAGGCTAACTGGCTTTATTTTATCAACACAAACCTTAAATAGAAACTCAACACCACCGAACATGTCTCCTCTATTTTCCTAGGAAAACTTGCTGTTCCACTCTTACAGATATCAACTTCACTACTTCTTTTCTCTTCAAATATCCCAATGTACCTCCTTTGCCTACTCTCAGTCATTAGGAAATAATTTTCTCATCATCTCACAACTAATCTACTGTTTAAACTGGAGCTTTCCCCACTCTTTCCTCCTGTTAAAATGGTGAAAGTGTCCTTATATTTTCGTAAGGTATAAGAAAACCTCCAGGAGATGCCAGAATAGCTCAACAGGTTGAGTGCTTGCCTTCCAACCGCAAGGTCTGGTGATCGAATCGCAGCCTCAGCCCATGCAAATGCACATGCTAAGCTGGGGCACGACTCCCATGTGAGAGGTCCTAAGTTTTTTTCCCTCCCGGTGTGGCCCCACATCTACCTGTGTTGAATGAAACTATGTTGAAACTAATAATGTACAACTATGGAGACTACTCTGGGCCTTCCCCCTTCTCTCTGCCTCTCTCTCTCTCAAACAGTGAAATAAATCTTTAAAAAACAAAACAAAAAACACACAACACTCCAAATGTTCCTTATTAGCACTCATACCAACAAAGTAACTGAACACTCATACACACACAATTCCCCTGTAAGCCACTCTGTTATCTCTTGCCATCGCTCCATTTCTATGCTTCCCTTAACAAAAACCCTTCTCAAAACAACTGCTATATATTTTGTCTCTGACTTCCATATCTATTCATTGATCATTATCCACTACTGCTTCTTCTGTTTCCATGGAGTGTTTTACTTGCAAATAAGCTTGTCTCTTAATATCAAGCTTGGCAGTACTCCTTAGTTTCTTATGTAGCAAAACCATCATAATGAATTGCATATCTCTTGTCAGACACTATGAGTCAAAACTGTTCTCAGTAACCTAAAGTAAATTACAGAAAGAAAATACCAGCAAAGCAAATCACATCCTTTGCAGAACATAATTATGAGAATAGTAGTAAAACCTACAATGCACAGGTGTTCAGTATGATTTGTACTAATACACATTAACTGAAGGTTTACAGTCAATCTACCCAGAGATAGCTTTCAGTGTCTTAGAGTGTTCAATAGCACTCAGAACATACATAATACAAAAATATATCTGAGTCTGCCATAATGGGCTCCTTTAAATATACATAATTTTAAACAAAAAATATTTCAAAACAAAATAACATTGTAAAATGTCAGTGCTATGTGGAGTAACATTAACCAAACAAGCTAGGCAATGTTCTTTTTTTTTTTTTTTTTTTTCATCTTAATATTATTATATTTTATTGTTAAATTTAATGGGGTGACATTGGTTGGTAACAATCAGACAGTTTTCCAATGGACAACTCCACATCACATCACCCATGCATCCCATCATGTGCCCAGCTCCCAGAATCAGGTCCCCCTCCAACCCGATATATCTGGTGCCCACTCCCCCCTCCCCACACAACTCTCCCTCCCTCCTCCCCCCTCCTCTCCAGGTAAACACCAAACCATTGAGTGTGTCCATAATGCTGGTGCCCTCTC
>PVKE010031454.1:0-19024 GCA_004027555.1 Craseonycteris thonglongyai
ATTAGTGTCCAAACTCACTGTCTTTTTCCTGCAATCAGCAATCCACAATGCCAGTGCAGCTTCCATTTTCACAATTCTGTTATTACGCGGAGTTACCACACGTTTCGCTTCTTTATTGAAGGTTATTGAAGCAGTTTTGCGGATGTTTGCTTCCTCTTTCTTGATGTACCGCACTGTAGATTCATTCACCCCGTAATGGTGTGCCACAGATGCATAACTTCTGCCCTCTTTGATCATATCTAAAAGTTTCACTTTTTCGCTGATGGGCATCATCTTCTTCCTCTTGGGCGCCCCAGAGGAAGCTTTTGCAGGGGCACAGCGCTTAGGCGGCATTATAAGGGCTTAATTAATAAAAACAGTTATCGCTTAAACAAAACAAGTTATCGCCAACACAACACTAAAATACAGTATGCGAGACAGTCAACATCATGGACAAGAGTGGCGAGATACAACAAGAGAAGATGCTAGGTGAGGCTGCGATGATGCGCAGACAATCAACTCACAGGGATAAATCCACTCGTACTCTCATTGGTCGATGTCGCACCGGAAACCAATCACGCGCCTTTATGAGAGCCCATGGTATGTACTCTGAGTCAACTCATCTCTTTGTTTGACATGCAGGGATCCTTCTCTCTCGTGCATCCACATGAAACAACGCTCCTTTCTGCAATGTGGCTGCCGACATGGTTGTATTTTTTCATTTTTATTTTTTGATGAATATTTTGGGAAAACCCGCGAAGCACTGAAGCCGCAAACCATGAAGTGCGAAGTGGCGAGGGAACACTGTATCCATATGACCCTGAAACAAAGCATCCAAGTGCGCAATGGAAGTCAGCCAATTCTCCATGACCAAAAAATGCCATCAGTCCAAGTTAGGAGTCAAAACAATGCTGCTAGCCATTTTTGATATCAGGAGGATTGTTCATTACAAATTGGTACTAACTGGACAACCAAGTTGACTATTTGTAAGTGCTGAAAGGCTGTGTGAAGGAGTTAAAACACCCTGAACTTTTTCACCAACAACTAATGGCTCTTGAATCATGACAATGTACCAGCTCCCACAGCATTCATTGTCTATGAGGAAGTTTTTAGCCAGTCAATAAATCACTGTTTAGGAACACTCTCTCTACTCACCTGCTCTGGCCTCCAATGACTTTTTTCTTTACCTGAAAATAAAGGAAATATTGAAAGACGTTGTAATGGCACTCAGGACATCAAGAATAATACAATGACATCTCTGATGGCCACTCCAGAAAGAGTTTCAAAATGGCTTTGAAGGGTAGACTAGGTATTGGCATCCATGCATAGCTTCCTAAGAGGAGTACTTCAGAGGTGATTGTAGTGATATTCAGCAATCAAATATGTATTAACAGCACTTTTTCTAGGATTGGTTCACAAACTTAATTGTCAGACCTCGTATTAACATGTATAGGAAGGTAAGAGTAGGGAATGTTAGTTGTCTGACAGCCACTCCCTACCTCCCTTTTCCTAATAGACTCATACTTTCCCAGTGGTGGAGTTTGCATGAAATTGGTTCCAAAATCACCCAGATTCAGGACCAAGCTCTGATTGGCTTAATTCATCATAATGAGCCACCTTCTAAGCATGCTGATTAGCTGAAGAATGAGCACTTTGCCACAATCAGGCCAATCAAAACTAATGAAGTTCAATTAGGAGATTTTCATTAAGCACTGGTTATGCCTTCTCACTGGATGTGAAAGGACAAGTATAGGCAGCCCCTGGGAGATTCCAGCTATTTTAACCAGGAGGGAAGAGCTTGCGAACAAAGCCACCAAAATGTCAGAGCTAAGAGGTGGAGAAACTGGATCCTAGTTACAGTGTGGCAGCCCTGGTATAGCTTCGTCTTGGGAATCCCCCTCTCTTCATGAATCAAAAAATTTGCTTTTCTGAGCCAATCTGGGTCAGGTTTTTCTGTTATTGCAACCAAGACATCTTAAGTTATATATAAAAAAAAATCTATCATATAAAGGGTCATACACATGTCTAAAACCTTTTACTGATGTTTTGGACTTAAGAGTTTCATTTTCATAATGAAATCTCATGAAGAACCACAAAATACTGACAATAACCACAAGAGGTGTGCAGAAAAGAGAGGTGCTCTCTTTCACGTGGGAGCTTTTCTTTTCCTCTCCCCTCTTTCCTCCTTAGCTTTCCCCATCTCCTATCTTCTTCCAAAGAAAACACTTGGGTAATTTCTAGTAGACTGAAGATCAGTGCACTGAAGACTGCTTTGGTTCTGCAGGAAGGTAATGAGAATCTCACAGTTTCAAGTGTATGGTGTCCTAATGTGTTAGTAATCTAGATTTCCCTTCCTTTTGAAGGTAATACATACCATGACTTCTTAGATACCATCATTATCTGCCATTATCTAGTGAAGAAAACACAATCAGCTTTAATTTCCCACCTGCTAGCTGAACTTTGGACAAGTGGCAGGGCCAATTACAGCTGCCACAAGTAAAATTACTGGTACATGTATTGTCTCTCTTAAGGATTGTGGGGCCCCATTTTCAGTCCTCTTTGTATCCCTTATCATAAAGCAAATATTAGAAAATGTCTATGATGCTGTTACTAATGTAATTGTTTCAGTATCTGGCTTAATCCAATTTGGCACTTATCTGGTGTGTAGTACATGACAGAGTATCCTCTATCCACATCATTGCCCCCACCCATCTATATATGGGGTGCTGCGCAGTTGCACTGGGCCTCGCCCCAATCATTCAACAGTTCAATTTCACTCTATTACCATAACTGACTGTGCTAGGTTCCTAAGATAGAACTAGCCACACAAAGATTGCTTTTATTTTACTCACCTTTCCCCCTATTATTAGCTACAGAGGCCCAGATATATGCAATTTGTTAACAATGCCCATGGTGCCATCAATTCCTTGACTTCATTTTTCTTCTCCTCAGTAACAGGAACATAGAGCACTGGGGTTGGCTGCCTTCTCCATTTCGGGAAATACAGGTTATCTGTTAAGTTTGCTATTGTTCTCTTTGCTTCTCTCTCTCAATGACTAGCTTGTTTCAGGGATGTGGAGGTGGATGATTCCACAAATCCAAAGGTCAAGCACTGGACATGTTTGTTGTCAGCTCCCATTACCAATGGCAATGTGTGGCCAGGGGTCCCTCTCTGGCAAGAGCCCCATGTGAGCCACATGGCCAGTACAGTACCTGCATTAGAGGGGCCTATCCATCCAAGAGCCAAGCGCGCGCACCCACACCCACACCCACACCCACACATATATTTATTAAAGAACACATGGACACCTCTGTCACTTGGGATCTGGCACTCAGTGCTGGCTCAGTGGATCCTCTAACCCTTAACATCTATTCTTACCATTAACATTGATCAGACCCCAGGGAAATGCTATTGATCTCTTGCTCAATATTCAAAAAACAGAAGTTACAGCCTCTAAATGCCATGAAGGTCTGTGACACTGTTGATGTTTGAGAGGCACACTATTTAAACCCAAGAGTGCCTGGACTTAAAAAAAAAAAAAAATAGAGGTCATTTTGTCAAATCCTTCTCAGATTGCATAAGTGGTGCTTCCCATGGGTGAGAATCGTCCATTTTCTTGCTTCTTTTGGTGTTCCAATTTATGGCTGCAGATGTACTCAAGAATTACCATATTTTTTGCTCCATAAGACGCACATTTCCCCCTCAAAAAAGTGGAGGGAAAAGTGTGTGTGTCTTATGGAGCGAATACTGCAAAGAAGAGTGCACGTTGGGGACCTTAATGATGCCGTGGGGAAGCTTGCAGCCAGATCAGAAAGCAGGGACTGCATGTTAGGAGAGCGGATCCAGGCAGGTCAGGTGCGTCTTATGGAGCAAAAAATACAGTAGAATGATTTTATAACAGTTACATATGAAGCTAAGGAGTGATAGTAATTCACATTACTCTTAAATGTGTATCTATGTATGTTGGGAATACTGTATGGATTTAGATATTTGTCTAAGAGATGGCACAAATCACAAAATAAATGATAGCAACTTATATAAAATTACATCATCTTGTAATATTTTCTGTGGTAATTTATTACCCCATTATAAAGCTAGACATGATATTTAAAATTCATGGGTTATGTCAAAACTTGAACATCACTTTAATTTTTGAGAAAAAAATTCAGTACTAAATGCTTCAACAAAGTTTCTCCAAACTGAAATTAATACACTACACTGTAAGAAAAACAATGATTTAAGAAAGGTAGTTTAATTTGACATTGAGATCATCTCGATTATAACAACATATTTAGTGTTTTACTAAAATAAAGGTAAGAAAAATAAATTTATGGAAAAAACAAAAATGACTTATGAATTATTACCCACCCAGATGCAACCAACCCGGTATCAGAATAGTCAAACATGCAATAATGACTAAATTCAGTCATCTTTGACAGCCATATGAAAACCATAGCGTAATTTTCTGTATCATTGGTATGAAAGTGTAATTGTCAGGGTGAAAGAACGCACTTGAACAGCTTATTTTATAACTTTTAAGTGTTTTTACGTATCTGCCCTATGGGCCTCCATTTAATCCTCGTGCCTCACCGCACAAATGGTAGTGTGGGGTCAGGGTGGGCGCCTAAATACAGACGATCTCGCCTCCACTTTTTCAGCACTGCCTCTGGGCCTCCGTCCGGCACGTGCGCGGGGGCGCTGCCCCCACCCCACCGCCTCGGGGATTGGCTGTTACGTACTGATGGGCGGTCCCGGGAACGGGGCGAAGCTGGGAGTCACGGGCGCTGCCTGCGTGGGCTTTCAGGTGCTGTGGGGGAAGTCGCCGCGCGCGCCTGCTGCTGCTGTGGGTCTCCAGCCGCACTCCCTGGCCGTGACCTGGTTGGAGTCTCCCGGCCCCGTTTCAAGTCCGCTTGCCCTCTCTGGCTTCCCAGAGACCCCGAGGTCCTGGCCTCGGGCCTCGCGCGTGTCGGAGCAGGCTCGGCGTGTTGGCGCGGGGCGGCTGGGCGGGCACGCCGGGGTGGGGACACTCGGGTCCCGCTCCGCAGGGTTGAAGACACCCGGAAACGGATTCGGCTTCGGTACCCCAACGACTCGGAGGGAGCGAGAGGCGCTGGCGGGCGGCTGCTGAGTAATCCCCCGCGGCGGCGGGGGGCGGCGGCCTGGGCGCCCACGTTCCCCGCCGCGCTGCCGCGGGGCCGGCTCCTCCCTCCGGCCGTGCCCCGCCCCTCCGCGCCCCGCCCCCGCTGTCCGGCTCTGCAGCGCTCTGGGCAGGTAAAACCGGGCTCCTGGCGCGCGCGGGGCCCGTAGCAGCTGCCACCTCACCTGGCCTCAGCCCTACGCAGAGCTTAGGGCTTCCATGGCCGGCTCCGAGCAGCAGCGGCCGCGGCGGCGAGACGATGGAGATGCGGTGGCCGCGGCGGCGACGCCTCTACAGGACGCGGAACTGGCCCTGGCTGGCATCAACATGCTGCTCAATAACGGCTTTAGGGAGTCGGACCAGCTTTTCAAACAATACAGGTGACTGTCGCGCCCTGTTCCCCCACCCCGATCACGCGCACCTGGGGTCTAGTTCATGCTCTTAAATCTGTGCCTGGACCTCCTCCTCCCTCTGGTCACTAATTTCTGGCTCCACTCCCTTTGTCGCCTCACTCGGCCTGAGCTGCAGCCGGCGCTTCTGCGCCTGTGACACAACACCCCTTCGCACCCTCACCCCGTTGTCCTCTTTCTCCCTGGATCCCGCCCAGGTCCTGCCTGCGCTTCCGCAGTCTCCCCTCACTTTATCCCCAGCCTTGACCCCCGAGAGGGGCACCCAGTGTTTTTCTGCCTCTGTCGTGGTCCGCGTTCCCGGCGAGGGCCGTTGGCTTTGGAACGTGGGACCGGAGGCGATTTGACGCAGCAGCGAGCCTCTGACTTGTAGTGTTGAGACTTCGGCTTCTGTGCAGCCAGAGCAGCCTTTGTGGCTCTCTTGTGCCTCGCGTCAGTTTGCATCATTGTGCATTCCAAGCCCTTTTGTTTACAAACAGGTATGCATAATTGCCTTTCCATGCAGGAATTAAAAAGAAAAAACAAACACACACACAAAAAAACCCAAGCAAACAAAGAAAAAACTTAAATAAACCGAACTCTGCACGCTTACCTCTCTGCCTGTCTTCTAAAAAACTCAGCCCTCAAAATGAGTTCTAATGCCTTTCAAGTGAGCGTGTTAATTACGGATTTCTCTAGGGGAAGAAAAAATGGAGGGATTTTAAATATATGTGAGAGTGGAAGGAAGTACACATGTGTTCAGTTAGTAATTTTGTCTTTTAAAAATGAAGAACAAAATTGGTGGTAGCTTCCTCGTGAGTGTGGGAGGAGCCTTCAATTTCATTGGGGAAGAGAAACATGTGCTTTCTGGTTTAGGAAGCAAGTTTGTGATTTGCCCTTTGAATGTTGTCAAGACTCATTGTGTTGATTATCAGCTTCTCTAAATTTTTTTATTATTATTTATTTTATTTTCTTTTTATTGTTTTTGACACACACACACAGATAAAGAGACAGAGAGAGAACTGAACTGGGGGCACTCCCCAGTTCAGCACATAGGTTCACACAGGCTGGGGCTGGGATTTGATCCTGGATCCCAGGTGCTGCAAAGTGAGCGCTTAACCCACTGAGCCATCTGGGCTTTCCCAGCTTCTCTAAATTTTAACGGTCATAGTTTCACATTTTCTTAGACCCGGTGGTTTGGTAGGAATGAGAGGAAAGTTGTGTGGCTGGTTGAGAGACACAGAGTAAGAAAATGAGAGCAGGGTGAGGTACAGACAAGACACACCTGCAGGTTTTCAGACCTCCTAGAATGGTGGTTTCTACCCGTTGAAACTCACACATACATTCTCAATGGCAAAGCAATTATTTCACAACTGTAAACGTATTACTAAAGACATTTTACTTTTAAGTCATTTTTTTTTTACCTGCAAGTGAAAATTTCTCAGCTTTACTCAGAACATTTTATTTTTGAGGATGCATCTGATTTCAAGCCTGAGTTTTATCAAGGCTCTTCATGGAGATTACTAGATTTAAAAGATCTACTTGTCCCACAGTTTCTCTTGTGTAGTTTATTTAGCCCCCTGAGAATGTATGTCATGAAAAAAAGAACATCAGAATGTTTCATGTACTGTGCTCTGATTTTTTTTTAGACTGCCGGTTTGTGTTATATGAGAGAGTGGTGGAGAAAGCCTTAGAGTCAAGTTCACTCCTTTTATTGCTGATAGAGATATGGTGCTTGCATGTCTGGATATTTATTGCTTGGAAATGTTATGTGTTACTTATTTTAATGATCAGTTTTTCTTTTAAATGGTTTTAGTGTAGACTTAATTACTACCCCCTGGGTTCCTAAATATTGAATGCATGAAATAACAGTAGTTTTTGCTATTACATATTATCTAGACAATTTTATGCCATGGTATAGATGGCAGCTTTTAAATGATAGGAAAACTCTCTGCTCACAGCAACAGCAGAGAGAGATGCACCTTGAAAGGTGTTTCTGTGAGTGAGTCTCCTGGGGATGAGAAAGGGGGGAATTGTTCACAGAGGATTATTATCCTGACTGACATTGTAAAGCTAGGAGCTATCTTCTTGTATTTCTTTTTCCAACTACAATTGACATACAATGTTACATCAGTTTTATGTGTACAACATAGTGGTTAGACATTTATATGTCTTTCGAAGTGATCACCCCATAAGTCTCATACCCATCCAACACCACACATAGTTATTACAATGTTATTGAATATATTCCCTATGCTGTACATGTCTGCTTGTATTTTGAAATGGGAACTGAAGATATAGAAGGAAAAAATATTGTAGTGTCTGTTTTTTGCCAAGGGCAGTGCTAGCTAGGTATGTTTCCTTATATTCTCAGTGTTTATTGACAACTCTAGTGAGGTGTATTTTATCACAGCAATTTTATAAGGAGTCTCAGTATTTAGCATGAACCAGGACACAAGCACTGTAGTTCTAAACCAAGGGCTTTTTTCATTATACCGTTGTACTTGTCTCACTAAATTGATTATATTTTGTAATTTGCTCCATGAGCTTGTCCTCCAGCAACTTCGACTTTTTTAAGATTCGACCATTATCCTGTCATTCCTGCAATCAGGCTTGCAACCCTAATTTTGCCATTTTTGTAGCTGCTGACTTGGGTTTCTCAGAATTTGCTTCCTTGTCTGTAGAATGGGAGTAGCACACACCATAGTGTGGTTGTTAGAACATAAAGAAGTAATTCGTGGTAGCTGCCATAATGAAAGTATTCAGTAAACACTAGCCAACTTTTGTACTGGTTGCCTTCCTCAGAAATACTATCTTTCATCTTGATTATATAGTGTGAATAGAAGATAAAATGCCCTGCATGAGGGTTGTTTTTATATTTAAAGTTAGCCTCACCTATTGCATTTGAAAGATTTAGATCCTGCTATGCATTAGAAACTTGTCTTCCTGTTCTACAATTGAATGGCCTGCTGGAAAACTCAGCAGGGACTTCATCGGAAGTATTTAAGGAATACCTCTAGCTCAGTTTACAGAAAAGAGAGAACTTGGTTGGTTATCTGTTTTCTTAATGATTGTTTTGTCATAGAAGACCACCTTCCCAACCTTCGTAATTTTTTTTTTTAAACAGGGATGAAAGAATGGTTTATTGATAAAGTAGTAAAAGTACACTTCCAAGAGATAGAAATGGACCTTAATCAAGAAGAGGTAGCTCAAAAGGCCGAGTAATCTTGGTGTTTTTTGTTTTTGTTTTTTTTTAAAGATTTTATTGTTTTTCACAGAGATAGAGAAAGACAGAGAGAGGAGGGAGGGCCCAGAGCAATCTTCATAGTTGTACCTCATCAGTTTTCCACATGGTTTCCTTCCGCACAGGTGGGCGTGGGCTGCTCAGGGTGGGAACTAGCCGAGGGGCCTCCCACATGGGAGGCACACCCCCTTGAGCCAGGAACCAAACAGAGTGGGAGGGGGGGGAGGGCAAGAACCAAACTGGGGGCCTCCCGCATGGGAAGCACACCCCAGTTCAGAATATAGGTCCTCACAGGCTGAGATTTGATCCTCTGTCCCAGAGCTGCAAAGCGAGCACTTAACCTGCCAAGCCATTCTGGCTTCCCTGCTGAGTAATTTTAATGTTATAGTTTAACAATAGAAATGTGTTTTGTATCTAGCATAACAATAATATTTTTATTAAAGCAAGATCATTTTCTCAAGCCACATTAACTAGGTTGACAAAATTAATCAACAGCTACCTAAGAATAAATGGTTACTTTATAGAAACAGGTTATACTAAAGACCATTCTGAATTAGTGGGAAGTCTGGATTGTATAATTCAGACATCACATATGTGGGAATTAGGCACATCTGCATAATGGAACCTTCTTTTTGAGATACACATGCCATAGACAGGATTTCAAAACATAGCTGCTATTTCTATTTTAACTACAGTAGTAATCTAACAAGCTGCCCTATTGTTGGTGCTAAGCCACCATCATGTGCTTACAGATGTGTTCCCAGAGGTTGGGGGATACATTTGTGCTGCTTTAGGGCCTTTACACTTTAGCTCAAGGACATACCTTTGTAAGTTTATGATACTGACCACCTGAATCCAGATTCCTGTTCTTGGTCTTAGAGCTCAGAGCTCTAATCCAGAAATGTTCACCCGTCCTCCTACTCACTCACTCTTAACTGATGTTCACATGTTTGACATACTCAGACCTTTATGTACTCAGGCACAGGATAAGATAGGCTGTGGTTATGTGCACAGACAGGCACTAGATTTTTAGGTGCTCCAATGTAAGGAGGCTAGGAGAAATACCCCTGGCCTGTTGAAGCCTGTAGAAGTGGAGAAGGAACTTATAGCTCAGCTTGAAGGAAAATTTTGTAGAGGAAATGAGGCCTGAGAATCTTAATGGGATGGAAGTCAGTGAGTTTAATTAGAAGGAGTTGGGGGGGAGTAAGGGGCGGAAGAGAATTTGAGAGGTAGCAAGGTGGAAATGGAAATCTAGGAGAGGTAACAGTGAAAAGCCCACAAGGAGATGTGAAATGGCACCTGGAGAAGAGGGATGAGAACTGCAAGGTAATTATTATTAGATCATCATGTTTCATGGTGCATTCTACACTTATTTTCTTCTCAGATCCACTGGTTGGTCCCTTTTTCCTGTGAGTCAGTGCTGCTTTTCAGGGCTGCTGACCATTGGCCCCTTACAGTGTGGACCTCACATCCATTTTAACTCTTGGCTCTTTGGGAACTCTGGGTCCTAATGCCACCATGATTTTTTGGCTTGAAATATTACTTTGTTTTTTAATCAGAGAATGAGCAGAAGAGGTGGAAGCACATTGAGCTATGAGGAAAACGGGGACATTTGGAGCATCTGGTCAAAATGAGCTTTGTAGTTCTTATTTCCACAGTCCTGAACATTTACTGTCCCTATGCCCCTTGAGGCCACTTCTCCATCTCTTGCTTTAACTCCTGGAATTCTCTTTAACCTTAAAAGTATCTATAATTCTTACCCTTGCCAACACTACCACTGAATTCTGCCTGTAGATATTATTAATAAAGTCATTGTCAGCTAAAACAAGCATATCATGGTTATAATGAATGTTCATTGAGGATGAATTGCATGAATGTGATACAGAATTAGTACATAGTTGGTATTATGAATTATGATATTTTTTCCATTTTTTAATTATAAAAATGGCAAAATATACATTAAAAACAAAAAGCAAGAAAAATTCATGGTAATGTGTATATAGTTAAAACAAGTAATGGATTCAAAATTGTGTAACAGTTTGACACATACAACAAAGTCATATGACATGTGGCATTATTTGTGCATGTGTTGATTATCAGTCCAGACTTACCATAGAGATAGCTCCGTATAACTCAGGAATTGCAAACTATGGCCTGCTGTCAACATTTTTTGCAAATAGTTTTACTGGGACCCAGCCACACTCATTTGGTTGTGTATCTTCTGTGGCTGCTTGTGCAATACAACAGCAGAAATAAATGGCTGTGACAGAGGCCATGTGGGTTGCAAAGTCTAAAACATTTACTGTCTGACCCTTTACGAAAAAAGTTTGTTGACCTCTGGTACAGACCATAGTTCTCCTTCAATAAACTCAAAAGGCATGTGGAAGAGACCTGGGCTAGTAGGTGTTTGAACTGCTTCTGTGCCCAAAACCATGTGGGACACTTTGAAAGACAGGAAACACTTGCAGGCCATCCATGATTTCTGCATGATTTGGGTGCTCTTGCTGCCAGAGTCTATGGAGAGTCCATAAATGCAGAAATGCAAGAAAAAGAGAAGCAATGAGAAGCAGAAATGGTGTAAGGCAGGAAAGATAGGAAACTCATTTGTTGCTTTTTCCTTCCTCAACTCAGAAATGTGTTTGTAAAAAGGATCTTTTTTTTTTTTTTCCCCCCAGCTATTGCTCTGTCTGGAAAGGTCCCAATTAAATATTCATAAAAGATTCATGTGGCTTAATTGGAATTCTTTTTAAACATGCAGCTACCTGAAGAATAATAAGAGTGGCTATATAGGAAATTATCAGAAAAAAGTGAATACCAGTACCTTTACTGGGGGTCAGGGGCGTGTGTGTACTGACACACAGTTAAAGATGTGAGCCCTTAAAAAATTCTTGTGTTCTCCAGTTATGTAATCTGTACTAATAAGCAGTTGGGTGAGATTACCATCTTCCTTTACTCTAATTGAGAGAAGCTCTACTGAGTGAAATTTTGTTGAGGTAAGACAAAGAGGGAGAGAAATAATATTGAAGTCTGGAACACTTTCTGTACTAGTTACCCAAAACCATTTATAGATAATGAAACACATCATAGTTCAGGGGTCTAGACCTTTGGCACAGGCTGCTGGAGGTCCTAAAATACCATTTTTTGCACCCCAGTCTCCTTTGCCCCAGGGTAACCTTTCTACTTAGCCAGCAACAACAGTGGGACTTTGAGCAGGCTATTGCTGAGGACTCCAGGAAAATAGAGAGTAGATGACTGTGTAGCAAAGATGAATTTCACAAGTTTGCTTAGTGCCAGCTTTCTCCCATGAGAGGACTTGGGTTGACTGGGGAGGAACTCATCTCTGTCTTATACCTTTTCCACCACTGCATTCCCTAAATTCATAGTATGCTGTTTAACTAACAATGAAATACAATTTGGGATCAAATAAGGCCTTTGTGGGCTAACCTGGGGATCTAGTCACCACTTACAGCTTTTTGTTATAGGGAAGCAGTTTATTCCAGTTTCTGAACAAATGACTTTGCCTGCATGTTTGTTTGTTTTTAAATTGATATATAACATTATATTAGTTTCAGGTATACAGCATTAATGATTGAATATTGTATATAATGTGAAATGAGTATCATAAATCTAGTTAATATCCATCACCATACATAGTTACAAATAAATTTACATGTTTCTCTATAAAACTATTCAGAAATGTGCAGTTTAAGAAGAAATAGTCATGACTTTCTTGCACTGATTTGAAGGTTGAGAATTGGGGCTTTTATTCACGTGTAAAGATGGAGATAGTTGGCCATCTCAGCCTTTTTCCCCAGTGAAGGATGCTTCTCCATCTTTCTTGTTCAAGAACACAAGAAACATATGCAACAGGTAGTTACTCCTCTTACAGAAAACTAGTCCGTTATTTCCGGGACAGCCCCCAGAGAGTGTGTGTGCCCTGTGCAGGACACAAAGGTGAGAAACAGGTCCTTCCTTCACAGAGCTATTATTGCTTACTTAATGTCTTTAAATCTATCTCAGAAAGAATCACTTTAACACTTAGTCTTGTCCAAAGCTGTACTGTCTGAAATCAGTGATTTAGGCCAGTTGTTTTCAACCACTGGTACGTGGACCAGATCTGGTCTGCCAGAAATTTCCCGCTGGTCCATGAAATATTTTCCTGTTCTCAATATGTTTTTATAAGAAAAGAATAAATTTAGCTCAGTGTGGTTTAAACTATTTCATGGACTGACAGGAAATTTCTGGCAGACCGTACGTATCTGGTTTGTGGACCAACAGTTGAAAAACTGGTTTAGGTGACTTATTTTTTCTAATACACATCAAAATAAGCACATAACGGTGCTTACTCCATGCCAGGCCACATGCCAGCAATCCCTGTTCATTAATTTTCATTTAATTCTCTCATAGTTTTGCAATGGGGGGCTCTTGTTACCTCTCTCTGTATAGGACAGCACAGTAACATGGAATGGCAAGCCCAAGCTTTCACAGTAAGTGGGAAGGAGGGCTGGTGTGAATCCAAGCTGTGTGGCTCCAGTCTGTGTTTAACCACTGTACTACCTCTCCTATAACTTTTATAAGAGACGTGAATTCCACAGCAATATGCAAACTACACTCCTATACCCAGAGGCAACTCAGTAAACCACCAGAGAGGTTTGTCCTCAGGGAATGTATCTCCCTGAGCTTTAGACCCTTTGTGGCTCCCAGTCTTAGTGGATAAACTCCAAGGTCCTGGCTTGGCATAGGATGGCCTTTGATATGGTCCTTGTATCTCTGCTATCTCTTCCCCTCTCCCTTTCCCTCTGGTATTGCTATAGTATTTTGCATCATTGAAGCAATTCTTAGTTGTCATTCAAGACAGTTCAGATTTCCATGAAAAGGTGATGTGACTGGTGAGGCTCCTGCAAGCATCCTTCCACACCTTTATCCAGCACTGGTGCTGTGTGGACATTGTATACACATGGCTGCCTGTCTGCAGGAAAGGGCTGACATAGAGATGGTTGGACTTCCCTGTCAGGTGTTTCTGGCCTTCCTGAGGTTGCTGGAGTAATGTGGGGTCCAAGAGGTTTTATAGGCATACCTGCTCCCCTGTATTTGCCAGTTGGCAAGTATAGCCTGGAGGCAGTGCCCTTTAGGATCTCTGGAAGCCTGGATTCCTCGTTTTCCTCCACATCATACCGAGTAGTGGGCATGTCTCTTGACCCAGTGGAGGTGCTCCGTAGTGCCCTTTGGATTGATACTCTGCTTGTCATAAGCAAGTAACGGAATACCTGTCTGGCCCATCAGCCTCTTCCCTTTGGTACGTCTAGGCTGCCCAATGCTTAGAGTAGGGTGAGGGGGAGCAGAGCTGCCACTGAGCACAAGCTCGCCTTGACAGACACCATCAAAGGCAAAGCTGAGCACTCTGATGAAGTTTCCAGATTTGGAAGTGGGCATGGGTCTCAGCTGGGCTCGGCCTTTGCAGTTGAAACTCTGGAATCACATCTGTTTGAGTGAACTGTCTTCTGTGTTGTGTCCAGTCAAAAGGAGGTCTAACCTAACTGGTTGGTCCCTTTACTTCTTTCATCAGCCATCTACAGGGCTCTTGGTGAACACTGAGTGGCAGTAATATGACATGATCTGGTATTATTTGCCTCTCTGGTATGAGGAGGCAGAAATCTAGCTCCCCAACTCTAAAATCCCTGTCCTGAATTTCAGGAATAACTGGTCTGTAGAAGAAGTTGGTGGCTGGGAGGGGAAGACTTTTAGAACACTGACACTCTCGTCTTATCAGGTCTAATGCCCTCTTTTAAAACAAATATTTTGTAATTCCCTTCTGTGATCCTAAAATGAAACTGATAGATGAAATGACCATATATACAAAGTCTAACAGTCAATAGAATGTCCAAATAGTAGTATGAAGAAGTAAAAAGACTCATAATAAAAATACTTGTATTTCAAAATGTAAATGGTCAGCATACCTTCATCAGAAGATGAAGTATATGCTTGCACCTGTGTATAATGAATAAATTTGATTTTAAGATCAGAAGCCATTGCATAGTAGAGAAACAAGATAGCAAATGCTTTTTAAAATAAAAGAAGTAATAGACTAAATTTATCTGTGTATGTTAAGAGAAAGCAGGGAAATCACCTTTACTGAAGTAGGGATAGTATGCCAAGGCAAAACACTGACTGTTGAAGTGGGGAAAATGAGAAAACATGACATTTTTGCAACGAGCCAGGCTGCCTATGTCAGGGTAGTGTCAGAATAATTAACTTCCTACATTAGACATGGGATGTGTGCTGACAGACTGTCTTTAACAGCACAAATCGCCCATCTTTAAATCCTTCCACAAACCAACTACTTTGGAGACCAAAGCCTTTAATAGATATCAAGGCTTAAAGGATAAATAAAAAGAAGTTTATAGGGAATTTGGGGCAGTTGGGGTGCGAGGTGGTACGTGACTCTTAAGGATCATATCAGAATAAAGTAGAAAAATAAGAACTCCAAAATAAATAATTTCTTTATGTAATTGTCATGATATAAATTTCAGTTTGCCACAAATTCCTAGTATTAGATGGCAAAGAAATTTCTTAATGAAGATCACTGGTATCCAGTATTTCATGTATCTTCAATAATTTATTTGGCTTTACATATGAGGGCTGTCCTCCAGAAAAAATCCAGCCAATTTAATGCCTCTGTTTTTCATATGACATGGCTGGATACTTTCGGGACTACCCTCGTATATTTAAAAGAGCTTTCACTATCCCTGTCAAATTTTGGCATGTGGTAGCTACAGATGCAGACTAGTGTAGCTGTGGTGTGTTGGCAACTCAAATGCCACTAGCAGTGTTGCTGTTGGTGACATCATTTTCTAAATTTGTGAACAAATTTTGAGAAAAGGTATATTTAAACAGCGCCAAAATGGTTTTGTGCTTCTGTGTCAATGGAGGTAGGCTTTAGAACTAAATAATGATAAAGTTTTTATCCGTGTGAATTTCTAAGTGTTCTGAAATTGTTCAGGACATGAGAGAGCATGTGAGACTGTCGCACACACTGCTGGACGTCTTGCATCTTTGATCTGTTCTACTACTGTCATTGTGTTGCCCCAAAACAGACTGATTTCCAGAATGCCTCCATTGAGAAGCAGTGAGCTTGGAGGCAGGGCATCAAGCTTAAGACAAGGTTTGATCTCTGATGCTGAAATCCTGGGGCTACTGGGAACAGCACAGGGTTGGGGCTCTCTGCGGACAGGAAGGGAAGAGGCTGGCACAGCTGCTACTGAAGGAGTGTCGTGAGGGCAGTGCCTCTATTGCAGCTGTGGCCACCAGTGCCAGGGCAGATCCCTGGGATGGAGTTCTTTCAGTATTGGGCCCCATGGGTTACTGCTCCTAAAGAACTTTTCCAGGGCACACACGTGGCAGCTTCTAGGGCCCAAATGGTTCCAAGAAGGGCTGTCAGCACCAGCTCTTCTGTCCTTCACCACGCAGATAGAAAAACCAATGGGCCTCTGCTTCATTCTCAGTGTGGAGCTAGCTTGCAGGACCTGTGTCTTTTTAGCCCCAGGTGACTTTATTTCAGAGGCCTACTCTTTTTGCCCTGTCCCCACTTAGATCTTTCTAACTTTGACTCTCAGAGAATAAACTGGTCTACTTCCTTTCCAAGCAGTGAGCAAGCTTTACTCACACAAAAGAGGCCAGATCCCCAGGACTAAGGACAGTTGCCCCAAAGTTATATAGCCAAGGAGACAATAAAAATGATTCTTCTGTAATGAGAGAAAATAGGGCAGAGTGCTTCATTATGATTTTCTGTGCTATGGTGCATAGAAGCAAAGTAGCTAGTTGCAAACACCCACATGCACAACTTAATCCGATAAGGTGCCTCCATGCCCAACTCTACAGAGCTTGCCCTGGCCCCACTCTCAACCATGACATCAGCTACATTCCATAACACATTAGCCCACCCTGTTCTTACATACTTGATTGCACCATTATATGAGTATTCCTTGCCACGTGGGGCTCTTTTAGGAAATGCACGTCTGAGCATGATGCTTTGCATCTCAAGTTCCTATGGATAATGAGCATTATTTGTTGGTCTTCCTGCTTCGGCCTTCTTACTAACTGGTAGATCCTTTTGTTTTGGAGCTGCACTTTCTTGCCCCATCTCTACAGCAGCCCTCCTTCAAGTTTTACTTCATGTAAATTATTCAGATACTAAATAACCCTCACCAGATTAACAGATTTTTAAATGTTTGTAAAATTTTTGGTACTAAGGACAAAAAATGAGGGGAAATGACATTTTGTATCTAGTTCCAAGTTGCATTTGCTTAATGATGGAGATTTGGGTTTTGAGAAGCAATTGGATTAAACTAAAATCCATGCAGTGTGGCCTCTTTAGAATGTTTACAATATAATGAGTAGCTGTCAAGGCTTCAGGTTCTTTTCCTTCTGCCCCCCTCATTTTGAACAGTGAATTGAAAAAATCTCAGGTTATATACATTGTCAACTCGCTCTGGAGCAAGAAAACTTAGTATCTTTGTGTCTTGTAAAAACATGCTCATCCTCTTCCTTATTTAGGTCTAAAATAAAGAAGCATGTTGAATCCATCAGCTGCATGTTGTGACTTTAGAACCATCCGTGGTGGGAATGGCTTTTGTAGGCCTGGAGTTGTTATAGTAATTGGGCTTCTCACTTTCCTCTACATTACAGCAAGGTTTGCATAACTTTAATTGCTCAGATGAGTTTTGTTTATACCTAGAATGCCATTGGCTTCAGCTATCAGCAATGGATCTGAACATTAATTTTGTTATTTCTGTATTGCTGATTGATGAGACATTCATTACTTTGGATTATCAAAACTACAAATTTAGCTAGAAATTATGCTTCTTGAAATAGCACAGACAAAAAAAAAAGGATGAGGCATGGGAGAGAGAAAATGACTGAGGTAGTTTAGGCAAATGTCAGGATCTGCTGTGGTGGAATTCTTAGAGATTCTTGTTCTGAAGAAATTGTCAATGTAAGTATGGCAAGAAATGAGAAAATGTATTGGGTGTTTTTCTTTAGCCATTGTGTGTCATCTCATATCTCAGTTTAGCTTATAAGAAAGAGTAATTAAGGCTACCTTGACATTGTGAGCTTTTCTATTGATAGAAGAATTTTGTGTTTTGTCTCAAAGTAAAACATAACTTCTGCTATTCTGTTTATCTAAATTTATAGTGCAGAAAGCTTATGAATAGTGAAGTAAACACAAATAAAAAATTTTGACCTATCCTCTAGTGGAAACTAAAGGAAAGTGCAAATGCCTGGTGAGAGACACACTTCTGTGTGAAGTTCGGAGTTGTTTACTAAGAACTAGTTTTGTAAAATTTTACTATAGTGATACCTTGGAATCTGAATGCCCCAAATCTTGAACAAATTGGAATCCAAATGAAAAAAAATCAGGCAAATTTTGCCTCGGAGTCCAAATCCTGCTTTGAAATCTGAATCCCAACACATTGTTTATGTGGGACGTACAACTGTATGGCCCGTGGCCTTATCCGAATGCCCACTCATTATTCATGTGAGGTATTCTTCGAGAGTGGTGCAGGGGAATTGGTCTAACTCAGATTGTATAGGCAGTAACCCATACCTCATCATAATGTACAACCAAGCCGTTGCTATAGTTACCTGTCTTATAGTCTTTGGTTTATGCTTCTGTTTCCAGCCACTCCTACGCTTTGTTACTTAAATTGTTGTCTAAAGCTCTATCTTGAGTGATTGTTGTTGCTAATTGTGTGCCAATTTTGCGTTATTTTTTTAATATAACAAAAAGTAGTGATTTGCCATGGGACAAGAAGTGCAATGAAAACAATAAGAGGAAGAAGAAAGCTGTTAAAGCTACAATTGAGGTTAAGAAAGATCTTATCTTTATATATTGTAGATATTAGCCCCTTATCAGAGGCATTATTAGCAAATATTTTCTCCCATTCAGTTGGTTTCCTTTTTACTTTGTTGATAGTGTCTTTTGCTGTGTAGAAGCTTTTTAGTTTAATATAGTCCCGTTCATTTATTTTTGCTTTTACTTCCCTTGCCTTTGAGGTCAAGTTCATAAAACACTCTCTGAGCCCAAGGTCTGTAAGTTTAGTCCTGATGTCATGTCTTCTTCTATGCACTTAATAGTTTTGGATCTTATGTGGAGGTCCTTAATCCACTTTGAGTTAATCTTGGTATATGGTGACAGTTCACAGTCCAGATTCATTCTTCTGCACGTGGTTTTCCAATTTTCCCAGCACCATTTACTGAAGAGGCTTTCTTTTCCCCAT
>PVKE010031455.1:0-19025 GCA_004027555.1 Craseonycteris thonglongyai
ATTTTAGCTTTTATTCTAACTTTATACAATTTTGAGTTTTAGAATGTTAAGATATTTAAACATAAAGGCAGCGTAGCACCATTCTACGGTAATTATTGAGCAAGAGTTACCTGGACTTACTTTTTTTTTCCCCCTTGAGATAGCTTAAGGAAACAATAGATGTACATTAGAATGTAGTTATTAAATACAGATTAAAATTTTTTAAATAATAAATTTACAGAGGCCTTCTCTTGAAATGTCAGTTTTTTTGGTTTTATTTTTTTATTCTAGCATTTTTTAAAAGTGAGTCATTCAGTGACTAGAGCATGTTACAAGTGAGATAGATGGATGTGGGGCCAAAACCACCAGTACGTCTCTACTCAGCAGGAGTCTGAATCGGAACTTCTGAAAAATTATTCAATTTTATGAGTATTTAATAGATTTCATGTATAAAGTGATCAGAAGAACTCAAGGTAAAATTTAAATAATAATCAACATGAAGGTCAGATTGACACGTTATTTTCTTACAATTTAAGACCAACTTTTTCTTAATGGAATGGAAAAGAACAGAATAGGATAAGTTGTATAGAAATGACTAAATAGGTTACAACAAAGATAGAATGAGGAAACAAAGAAACTGAATAGAAAAGAAAATGAAAGTAAATAAAAAAATATTAGAGTATATGGCATATAAAATTACTTACCTTTTTATTTGAAGTGCACTATATTTGTGTATGTTTGAGCATTTATACTGTGTCTCTATGTAAGGAGGTTTGCTTATTGTGAGCTGTGGTCAAAAGTTTGAAAGCCACTGATGAAAATAAGTGACACATACCACTTATCATTTATCAGTGACTCTTTAAAAATATGTTCAGTATATTAACTGAATGAACAGCTCTTTGGAATAAAATCACTTATGACTCTGTTCTATAAGAAGGTGTAAAGAGGCAAATGACTTGCACACTATTACACAGCAAGTAAGGGGCCATGGCAGGATCACACCCAGAAAGTCTAGGCTAGGTTGTGTTCTTAGCCACCACTCTAATGCTTCTGACAAAGATGGTGGTAGCTCCAGGATTTTGTGACCATCCTCCCGACACACAGTACAATATAGCACTCTCTCACTATACCAGTTACCTCTCCTTTCAGCCTATATCCCAACCATAGGCCAGAGTTTATTGATCTCATGGATTATGTTGCCCATAAACTGTTCCTTGTAAAACGTGTTTAGGCTGAACAACTTTTAGAAACTCTTCATTCAGAAACTCCTCTTGATGGTTTATAATAGGATTGATGTGTAAATGCACTTAACCAATTTAAAGTGAATAAGTCTACTTACATTTGTTTAACCCACTCACAGGTAAAATAATTTGACCATAAAATCATAGTCAAAGAACACCTATTAATATTATATTCCACATAATATTATATTCCACCTATTAATATTATATTCCACATAAATCATTTTGATAAACACTGACCTAAGTCAA
Source organism: Craseonycteris thonglongyai (assembly GCA_004027555.1). NCBI lineage: Eukaryota > Metazoa > Chordata > Mammalia > Chiroptera > Craseonycteridae > Craseonycteris > Craseonycteris thonglongyai. The sequence goes on from PVKE010031455.1 coordinate 1,470, forward strand.
TAAGGATAGTCTAAGCTAAAATTAAATTTCTGGTGTTAAAATTAAGGCTGTTGAAATAAATAAGACCTCATTTTTTAAATAAGATGCACATCAGAAAATAAAACAAATTAAAAATTAACATGTGACGTCAAAGGTTTAGATGTGTGTATTACCCATATACTTGTCAAAGAAGTAAAAGTATTTTTTTTTAATTTCTGACCCTAGATTGCTTTTCATATAAAATGTTTAATGATATATATCTAGCATATTTTCCCAATTATACCCATTCAAAAAATGCAGAAGCCCACATACTTTCTTATTGATACTAAAATTGGTTAGTGACATGATAATTTTTAAACCTAATATAGTCATGAGATAGAAGGTCTATGCTGAGAAATACTAAATAGAGACCCTAGCTGCTACAGATAAATACGTTTGCTTCCATCTCTTCCTGTTTACTGAATTGTTAAGAAAAGCAAGAAGCTGTTACCCAGAGGAACATATCTGATTAAAATCAATACACTGATATATCAAAATGTTATGCCACACTCACCAGTCCAGCTTCATAGAATTGAAGCAATTGTCCTATTCTTTCAACAACCACCACCTTGTACACAGTTACGGTGAAGTGTCTCAGCAAGAGTGAACTTTGCTTTGTGTCCTGTGTCTCATTCTCAGAATGCTACAGTATAGTGGCAGAAAAAGAAGAGAGAAGTTCTATGTGTTGACTATTACACTGCTGAATTCTTTATTTTAATTCCAGAACCAGAGTGTCTGCACTCCTTGTAGTGGTAAGTGGAGGGCAAAGTTCTAATTTTCACCAGGGAGTCAGTGACAAAGGGGTTGGAGACATAAGAGACCAGGATCTCCAGGAAACATCATGCTGTATGTATCTTGTTAACAGGGTTCAAAAGTGCCTCTCCCCCCTCCATGTGGTCATTGCATTGAAAATACAAAAAGCTCATTTAGCAGCACTGTGGACGTAAGCATCACAGAACCTGTCCGTCAACACAAACAGTTTTTTTTCGAGCTTCCCTTGTGACCTTGAGAAGTGTGACAAATGGCTTAACGGGTGGAACAGACAGAAGTTTCACGCTAAACCAAAGATACTATGTTCTGCTGCGTGATGAAGAGAAATAAAATGGAGAGAGCTATCCATACGTTCATTTTAAATAACACTTGATAAGTTCGGTAACGGCTTTGTGCAGCCTTGGCCCCAGATCAGAGGCACTTGGCCTGCAGTAATCAGGACTTTCTCAATAAACCCCAGCCTGCTGCGGTTCTTACCACGTTTTCTTTCTCAGGAATATAGTACTTTACAGCTCTCCACTGTGTTATGGCCAGAGTTCCTAGCCATTATTAATAACCATCCCATAGACTTTATAGCTCACCCGGCAGAGGCAGGGCGAAGGCAGGCAGCACACCGCGTCTCCTAACCTGAATATATCTCTTTGAAACCCGAAGATGATGACTCAGTTCTCCAATTGAGCTTGTGATTCTCACTGTGGCGACACTTCTTATATCATTTTTATTGTTAGCTCCTTGGCACAATTATTGAAAAAAAATCTTTGTAGGAAAATCACAGCTTTCATGAAGAGGAACACTGATTTTGAAGAGGTTTTAAATGTTGGGGAAACTCATAAACACCATGCAGTACATTTCTTGGTGGGGAAATGCAGGTAAAAATGTGTTTACTAAAAGAACGAAGCCAGGTCGCCAGGCAGTTTCCCTTTATCTTTGCCAGTCCCTGCCCTTTCTTTCTCAACCCTGCCTTGTGTTTTCTTTCTTGTGGCTGTTGCCCAGAACCCCACTGCTCCAAGGCCTACCTGTCTTTTCAGAAATCACCTCATAGTCCCTCAGGGTCCCTTCCCTTTGTGCCCAGCAGAACTAAGTTAGGTGAACATATAGTTGATGAGAATGACAGTTTTCAGTAATTGCTTTCCCACTTCTGTCACTGAGATGCAAGTGTGTAAAATGAGTGAGTTTTATAGCCAAAAGTGTTTGCAAGCTGAGATCAGTATAAACCATGTCATAGTGACTTTACCACAAAATATGGCCCAACGTTTTAAAGTCCCACCTATATAATATAATTTAGCATTATTAGCCACCTTATGTATGTACACATGTCTTTCTCTAAAAACAGGAGTATGTTTGCAACAACTGCATTTTTAGATACTCTTGCTACATAGAAAAATGATATTTAGATTTTACCGTTAGGTTTCTTAGTAGTTTGAGCAATTTGGGTATGCTTTTACTTCGAAGCCAGTGAGTAATATACTTACAATACCAGAGATGATATGAAACAATGATATGAATGCAAGAGCTAAGTCATATTTTATAATATAGGTAATATAAATATAGGTATTTATAATATAGGTATTATTACATAACGGTCACTTCCGATATAGTTTATTAGTAATTAGCATATTAGTGTCATTATAACTTATGCTAAAAGATATCAGTTGCTAATATTAATAGCACTTTTAACAGTGTTATATACATATATATGTTTTTAAGATTTATTTTGTTGTTTTTGACAGAGAGAGAGAGAGAGAGAGAGAGATACAGAGACAGAGAGAAAGGGGAGGGCCCAGAACAGTCTCCATAGATGCACATCATTGGTTTTTCCACATAGTTTCATTCCACAGGTGGGAGGGGGCTGCACAGGGCAGGAACTGGACCGGGGTCTCGCCCCACTGAGAACTGAACTGGGGGCACTCCCTAGTTCAGCATATGGGTCCACACAGGCCGGGGACGGGATTTGATCCTTGGTCCGTGGGGCTGCAAAGTGAGCGCTTAACCCACTGAGCCATCCCGGCTACCCAACAGTGTTATATTTTTATGAATACATGTTATTTATGCACTCTACATTCACACATTAGTACGCTCCTTATCTGAAAGTTTGAAATACTTTTATGAACATCTGTCTATTAGATGATATTCTCCTGCTTCTTGTCCTACATTATGTTTGTTAAAAAGTATCTGCTGTTAAAAAAAAAAAAAAATAGAACGTGGCATTTTCCCCCACTATGGCAAAATGCACTTCTTCGTTTTTAATGCATGAGCAGGCAGTCTGGTTCATTAAGCTCAGTAGCACCGATAGTAAACTAAAGAGAAATGAAAGGAAAAGGAACTGAAATCCCATCATCCCACTAATGATACAGAGCACTCAGCTTTTCTGGGAGGATGCCCAGACATTCACTAATAGAAGGCATGGTCCAGGATGTTAACTCGGTGTCTGAGTGCCAAAACGACAGTTCCAGAAAAAACGCATTGCCTAGAAGAATGTCTGGAATAATTTAAGGAATCGTCCAGAATTATGGTGTGCTGTGGTGTGTGTGTGTGTGTGTGTGCGCGCACCACTGTACTTGTTGGTGAGTGGGTTAGAATAAGAGCGCATACAACAGAATAGAATAAATAGTGGAAGGAGGGACTATGCAATTACCTCGCGACAATATTAATAAGGATAGCAATTCGATCACAGGCATATATGTATCTGAGGATGCATGAATTGGAGAATATCCAGATAGCTTAGTGTCACTTTTGGATTTAAAGAATGTAGCTCCTGAATGTTAAATAATTTCAGAAAAATTGTGTTCTTAAGAAGGGACCTGGAGGCATGGCTCTTCAGATACTGTACACTTCCACATCCTAGTGTTAGTTAGGTGTTTACTAACATTCAGTGATAATAATTAACACTGTAACTTCTTCTATAAATGAATATTATTGTTCCCGGTTTACCCCGGCACATGAGGAAGTGTAAGAAATGTGCCCTTTGAAACGGGGGAAGAAAACTGATTCTCTGTTTGAACTGGGCAGAAGCCCAATTGGAACAGAGAATCACTCAGCTGGGGATGGCAGCTTTTGTGGCCTCAGGCTAACACACATTCCTCAGTAGCTTTTCACAGCCACTTACAATCAAGTCCCAGCGTGCAAGAAGTGGAAGCTGCAGCTGCGGGTACCGGGGGCACCTATGTGGTCCTGCGCGCATGCTCACAGGCTCCCTTCAGATTGTAATTCTGTGTGTGTTGTGTATGGGAGGTTAGCCCGCAGGTAGGGAATGGACACCCCTGTGACCCTATTTTCTCTTCATCCTTTATAAGTTCTCGGAGAGAGAGAGATAAAGCTTTTGGGTATTTCTCAAGTATGCTCTAAACAAACAAACAAACAAACAAAAACAGATCGGAGATAGGGCTGACTAACATCGCTGCCCTTTAAAAAACACAGAGCTAAACACAGAAGTTGCTTTTATAAGTTTGATGGTCCAGTGAAAGCAAATGAATCAACAGGACAGGAACAGTAAGAAGACCAGGTTTGATGACCGCCCTGGAGGTGATGCTGAGCATGTAAATGTGCTATGAGAATCGATCCATGGTGAACGCTTTCCTTGCTGGTAGGCTTCACTGCTATGCTTTAGGATACCAAGAGGGTACTACCAGGGGTAGGACGTGGAATCTATGGGAGAACTGGGAAAAGTTTTGTAGGCTATCCTTAAATAGAAAATAGTTTATAGATAAATAAAAGACTTTTATGAGAATGAAGTATAAGCTATTTCTTGGTCTAAGGTGTTCACAGCCGAGCAGAGATCTCCATTCACTCTCACAGGCGGTACAACTCATGTTATTACAGTTCCTCCAATTTGTTTCAATTATTTCTATAGTCTTCAAAGAGACTGTAGAAGAGAAATTAAGTGTGTTTACCTACTAGGGGACTAAAAGGCGTTGAAAAAACTCAAACATCTTGGAGTTGAGTAACATTCATTACTTACTTGGCTAGATTGGCAATATCCCACATAATCCCTGTTTTACCTTGAACCTTCACTTTTTTTCTCACAGATTTCTCTTCTATTAAATGTTGAGCCTCAGAAATTTATATTTTTAAACTTGATCTTAGTCAAAATGCCAAGAAGTGATAAGAACTTCATATTTAAAAAAGACACTAACAAAAAACATTGTGGGTCTTAATGAAAGCAAAGTCTTGAAGATAATATATAATATAAATCATTATTACATAACATCATGACTCAAAATTGAGTACTGGTAAATGCTTTTGATTCAGGATAGCCTATTTCATCGAGCACGGACTTTTAGTACTCACTGTCACATATTTACATTAATGTATTGCTTATACACAATAGATAGGTCTTTTCTTTTGGGGATAAATATGTTAGCCAGATCTTATAGTTTCTACACCCAAGTTTTCTAGAGCTTTAGACAAATCATACACACATATCAATATTAAAACCTAGTTTGAAATATATGCTGTGACAGGACACAATAGCTGGAACAGGGTGGAAGGTGAGACACATTTAGACTGACATATCCAAGAATGCTCATGAAAGTAGAAGTAAAATTTGAATAGGACATCGGAGAATGACAGGAGGGGTACCAGGAGACTAGAGCACTAATCAGGAAAGTATATTGGATCCTTTTCTAATGCTATCTTTCTTTTTACCTTCTCTCCAAAAATGAACATCACTACCACCACCCCATTCTCCCAACACACATACTGAGAAAATCAGCCCTAATTCACCAGATTCTTTCAATATCACAAACATTTCAGATCACTTAAGAAATGCAGGACATGACACATAAATTAGGAGTAAGAGACAAGCATACAATAAATAGCACTTCTGTGATATCTACTATATTGTAGGTGCTGTGAGAACACAGATTAGATTCTGATAGAAGTCAAGTGAAAGAACCAGTCAGAAAGGGATATTGAAGACCTGTCTTCAGTGATGATTGGGATTCAGAAGGCAAGCAATTGGAAGCAAAGATTCTCAGGGTGAACAGGGCAGCAGGTCAGAAGGAGCAGGCTTTAGGTTGTAGGCATGCAGTTACTTCGAAGGGGAAGCTGCTATTCTGTAGAGACTGGAACAAGACTTCTCACACTGTGTCCCATGAGATGATGTTCTGAGAAAAGCAACAACAAAATAAACAAACACAAAATTTTAGTATGACAACAGTACATATTTAAACCTGCAGGGCTTTTTGTTTGTTTGTTTGTTTGTTTGTTTTCTTTTCTTTTCTTAGAGGACATCTAGGAAAAAAGCTAATGTGTCTCGTTACTCCCCCACAAAATACAGTCATTACTTCAGGAAGCGTCTAATGGCACTCGTGTTCTACGAAATGAACTTGGGAAAGGCTGAGTTTGAAGTTCCTCATTCAGGAAGTAATATGTACCTATTTGTTAGTGAGATGGAGGTATTTAAGATTCATTGGATACTTGCAACTGGGACACATTCTTCTTAAACAAACACATACACACACATTAGTACTGCTTATATATCTTGCAATATATATATGGTGCTATTACCATAAGAAAATGATGAATACAATGCAGAATAAGTCTCTCAGTGTGTTCAAGTTTTTTAAGGAGTGAAGAATGGTTTTCAACTGTTAAAATAACTGAGCATGCCTGAAGCAGGGACCATTTGATCTGAGTCTTATAGGCGATGTAAACGTACATGAAGAGCTCTCTAGGCACAGGGAATAGTACTGAGGAGCCCTGGCTCCACTGAACGTGTGTAGCTTGTTTTGGAAGAAAAAAGAAAGATGAGAAAAAGAGTTTAATCTTATCTAGATGCTAAAGGACACTGAATGTCATGATAAGAAGTTTGAAAGTCAATCTCTAGATAGTGTGAGGTTGTACATTTCTGAACTGTGCCATCATGAAAAGAAAGAAGAAACAGAACTTCAGGAGGTCAGCATTATGCATCTTTAATTAAAATGCTATAAACAGATAAACTTAGGCACTCAGATACTGTGTTGAGGACAGTTTTGTATTTGGGATCTATATAATTTGAAATGATGTCCTCCTATTCATGGACAGCTTTCCCATTAGTTAATTTCATGGTAAAAGAGTAGCCCCCATACTTTGTATTTATACCAGTGGACAAATTGCCATCGAATATCCGCTTTTTGGATATGTTTTGAGAGCTTGAAAAATTAAACAAATACTTATCAAGGGCTAATCTGATTGAGGGGAGTTGTACCTGCATGTGTGATTTTTTTTAGGGTAATTACGTGCTCTATTGTGTGGAATTAAAATGTAAATTCAGTAGTATGGATCACAGAATGAAGAATGCAGGTTGTGCCTTTTCAGTAAAGAAAACAGAAACAGGCCCAGGCTTTGATGAAAGAAGGTGATGGAAGGGTAGAGTTGAAGCTCTGAGTCACTTCAGGAGGAGAAAGCATAAGCAAAACTGTACCACTGAATTCTGTTACATCATTCCCTTTGTATGTGAGAGGAATAGGCAGGATCAGGATGTGACAAATACGTATTATTTGTGAAGTAGAAGTACGTCAAGCATATGTAAGGCACCTATGACAGACAGCCAAGACTTTCAATTTAAAGTGTAGAATATTTTTACATTTTTAAAAATGTTCACCAGAATTTCTCCGTGGCACACGAAATAAACATTAGTTTCAAAAGTAATTATATTGCCACAAAGAGAATTTCAGAGAAACCAATGTGTCACAAAGACAGAAAGCTGTCTTAGAGTTTGGTGACTTGTCTTTCTAGTCCAAATAGGCAATAGAGCAGACTTATATTTTAGCAAAGTGTAAATTTGCCTTTTAAAAGTGGATTGTGCTACATCTAGATTTAATAGATTGTGCATAAATACTACAATAACTGGATTCAGAATAGGTCTTTTATTTTTAAAGAATTTTTTTAAGGGTATCTTTGATAAACCTGTTAAGCTATCCTGCTTTACCCACTTCTAACATGTCATTGGCAATATTTTCTTCCCCATATTTCATATGTGCAGTTATTTCATTCTTTTGCCCCATTTCTATACTTACAAATTTAATAATATATACAACTCAAATATTTATAGAAGTCATTGGGAATAATCCTGAAGTTTTAGGACTACAATTTTTAAAATCTTCTATTACTTCTTAGTAAACTTATATGTTATAAGGATTATAATACATAAACACATGTATTATATTATTTCTGCACAGAAACCCATTTTTATGTCTGTTGTTATTTTCATCATAAAACATCTTAATATAACATGCTTTGAAATTTATGTCTTTTTTGTTTTGTTTTCAGATTTGTTTTATTGTTTTTGACAGAGACAGAGAGAGAGACAGAGAGAAGGGGGAGGGTCCAGAGCAGTCTCCATAGTTGACAGCATTAGTTTTCCATATAGTTTCACTCCACAGGCGGGCATGGGGCTGTGCAGGGCAGGAACTGGGCCGGGAGCCTCCCACATAGGCCCTGGCAAGAACTGAACTGGGGGCACACCCCAGCTCAGCATATGGGTCCGCATGGGCTGGGGCCTGGATTCAAACCTTGGGCTCCGCGAGCGCTTAACCCTCTGATCTATCCTAGCTTCCCCAACATGCCCCAGTTTAGCATATGGGTCTGCATGGGCTGGAGCCAGGATTCAATCTTTGATCCCCAGGGCTGCAAAGCAGGCACTTAACCTGCTGAGCCATCCTGGCTTCCCCTGGAATTATATATTTCTTACAAAACACTTCCTTAATCACCAATCAAAATTGCAAATTACAGTATTCTGCTAATAGTTCAGTCAGTTGCATTAAATAGATAAACATTAAATGGATGACCTAGGGCAGGGGTGTTGAACCTTTTGGTGATTGAGTGCCAAAGTTTATGAAATAAGAGTATACTCGCTTGACATCGTGTGCCAACTCTCTCTCTCTCTCTCTCTCTCTCTCTCTCTCCCTCTCTCTCTCTCTCTCTCTCTCTTTCTGTCAAGACAATAAAGTTTAAGCCTTTAAATGGATAACCTAACTATGTTAGTTGATAAGTATTCTTCTCAGGTAGGTCTGAAGTGCTTCCATAAATTGTTTTATTTACAACTCAGAAATAGTCCTACCTCCTATGTTTTTACAGGGGAGACTACTGAAGTGTAGAAAGGTTTAGCAATTTGTTCAGCATCACACAACCAGAGTTACTGCTGAGATTTGAATTGTGGCTCCATAAACTACAATTGTCACAGCATCAAACTCAATATTATCAGGAATGTGTATGCAGTAAATAATTTTTTGAATGTATTTGTTGAATCATTGTGATATGTTAAGAGAAATAACTAAGTATATTCCATGACTCCACTGCCCACTACTTGCCTTTATCCATATTATGTCAATTAAATAACTACCCTGTCAGTTAATTGTTCTCATCTTTCAGGTGGGAAACTTTTATTGCATAGAAAATGCAGGCACACTTTTAGATAGTTTGAGAAAAGATTATTCCTATCAGGACTATGAAACATTAAGTATAATAGAGCCTGGGAAAGATACCTAAATATAATTAGCTATTTTGTTTTGTGTATTGTTTTTTGTTTGTTTGTTTGTTTGTTTTTGTTTTTGCTCTAAATTTATGTTACTTTCATGCCCAGAAATGTAATTACTTGCTTTCTATTTTTTTTGTGTGTGTGGTATTGAATTTTCACAATCTTTCCACTCATGATTAGCTTTCAGAAAGTTACTGAGTGGACCATCCTATTTAAAAGGCATAGATCTCATTCCTCATCAGTTTTCTTCTTTTCTAGGCATTGTTGCTGTCAAAAGTGATGATGTTTGATGTTTGAACTTCATAGAATGATTGTACCCAGGGGCTTTTTAGGCATCTGTGTTTGGTGTTTCATGGACATTAAAAGTAATGCCCTCACCATAGCTTCCTAACAAAGTTCTAGTCATGTAGCAAGTACTATGAATGCACCCAGTGTTTTATCATTATTGAACTGGCTTTGATTTATTTTTTAGTAGAGCAAAGGCACAATACAAACCAATCTCTTGTTTGTTGTATTCACTGCCACTATGCATTGAGTTGAGAGCTTTGTAGCTATTTTTTCTTCAGTAACAACATCTCATCCTATATCCTGGAGCATTTGTTGGGTTTGTCTTTGGCTCCAGGATTTGTTTGCATTTATTTGTACTAAATGAAATTAAAAAAAATTTTTCAAGCCAAGCCACTTAAGTTATGTAAATTTATAAGTTCTAAAGGATGCCTTATTTCCTATTCTGTTGTTTAATTTTATAGCATCAGTAATTGTGAAACCTATTGTAAATCTAATTTGAATATATTTTTATTCAATTAGATGTTTGGATGTGCTGTCTCACAAATGCATTCCTGCTATGTGTTCTTTTTTTATCTCTAGGTCTGGGCAAAATGACTAGAAGCCATCTTTTGTCAAAGATACATTGTAGTTGAGATTATTTTTAAATGAACAAGGTAGGAAAGTGAACTTACATATTCAAGTTACTTACACATAATTAACCCTAAATTGTCATTTGAAAATTGTAAGTGCATTAGGTTTTCCTCTCAAAGCTACCAAGTTATCTGCAGGGGTATGACTGTGTATTTTTCACAAAGGAATATAACAGTGAGGATTGGTATCCCATTAAGTGTGTTCATTCTGGTAGGCTCCATCGTTTCTAGGCCTATTGTTTTTTTTAACCATCTATTTTCAATATAAGACTACATTTTAGAATAAAGAGTGGTCTATGAGTGTTGCCAAAGCAATTATGCAGCCAGCTATAATTAGCTTGAGGTTTGTACTTGTTTGTTTTTCTACCACCCTAGGAAATGCCAATATTACTAGTGGTTTTAATAGTGGAAATTTCCACTGTTCAACATGAGAAAATTCAAAAGAGGAAAAACATAATTATTAATTGTGCATTACATTGTGTTTCGTTTGACTGGATAATAAGTCACTGCTCTCCACTCTTTTTAAATTAGCTCACAGCAGATCTGCTAAGTGTTTTCCAAAGTGACTGTCTTCTCCATGGGAGAGGCAAAGCTTTGCACAAGCAGCTTAGCTGTTTCTATAGTGATGCCTCCTCCTTGCTCTACTGAATGAGAGTGTGTCATAGTCTGAGGTTATGCACACTACTACATGCATTCCTTGCTTTAATTGTCTTCTATGTGCATCATGTCCTTTTTAATTTAGAAGTGTACATCCATTAGAAAAGGAAATAGAGAAACACTAAAGCTTGGCCTTCTGCTGTTCTTGACCATCTTATATTGTGTTCTTCACCTTCTGATCTCTCTTGCATTTTCTCCTTTGTTTTTATTCTCTTTGTAAATATTTTTATTTATAAATACATTTTCCTTCTCAAACCTTTTTAAGTCATAACACATATAATTTGCCAACTACTCCTCATTTCATTTTTAGGACCACGGACACTATAACCTAGTAGGTTATTTTACTTCTCCACCGTGGGACCCAATATCACACTTCATAAGGCTGAAAGTAGGCTTTCAAGGACAGAATATGAAAATATATTTTTCTTCCTCCCTCTCTCTCTCCCTCCTTCCCTTCCTCCCTTCCTCCTTCTTTCCTTTCTTCCTTCCTTCTCTCTTTTCTGTCTCTCTCTTCTCTCTCTTTCTCTTTCTCTTTCTCTCTCTCCTCTCTCATAGTACCACTACTCATGTTTAAGTTTTATGTGAGTTTAACATTGTCCTTACTCATCTCTCTTTTCACTCTCTGTACCATCTACATTCTCCTTTAGAACATAGACCTTATTTTTGGATCTTTAAATATTTGTGAAGTTATTCCTGAAGATAATTAAAAACATCTTGGATTAAAGACTGGTGTCAAATGCTAATCAAGGAAAAGGGAGTATTAGATAAAAGTTTGTCTTCTCCAATTTTTTATAGTGATTAACAAGTTGCAAGTTACTTTAGAAACCCATTAAGTTATAAAGGGCTATCGGAATCATTGAAACATGGAAGTATTTTCAGTTCTTACTAATATTATGAATATTGCAGTTCCAGATAAAGTTTTTTGAAGATTTATTTTATGGTTTTTAACAAAGGGAGATGTAGAGAAACAGCCAAGAGGGGGCGGGGGGCTAGATCAGTCTCCATAGTTGTACATCATCAGTTTTTCCATATGGTTCCGTTCCACACAGGTAGGCAGGGGTCACACATGATGGGAGCAGGGCTGGGGGCCTCCAGCATAGGAGGCACGCTCCAGAGAGCTGCGGACAGAACCTGGAGCCCTCCCGTAAGGGATGCTAACCCCGGAGAGAGCCGAACTGGGGGCTACACCCAGGTTCAGCATATGCATCTGCTCGGGCGGGGACTGGAACTCAATCATCAGACCCCTGGGCTGCAAAACAGGTGTTTAACCCGCTGTGCCATCCTGGCTTTTCCCCAGATAAAGTTTTTGAATTCATGGGAGCCACCCACAAAAACAAAACCAACAAACAAAAAAATGTATAGGTTCTAAGGAGCTGAAGAATAACCTTTATTCCTCTCTGGACATCCAAAATTGTGTACTAGCAAGGTGCAGCACAATGAAATTGTTGTTTTGTGACTATTGTGTAGATTTGAACATAAAACTAGCCATTTGATGCCTAGAGGGAGAAACTGGAGTAAAACTGATCTGAATGCTTTCACAAATACCTAAAGCTTGAAATGAGTACATTTTCCCAAAGGAAACACCTATAAAACCTGTTAACTGAAGCTGATGACTCCAAGGCCTATATACTCATATTTTCTAGTTTTTTGACCACTTCTGATCAGGGAATGTCTTTGAATGTAAAATCACTTTGGGAAGCTTGAAGAGGTTTAGGTGCAAAGCAAAGGCTTTCAGGACAAAAGATTCTAGTAGTACTTAGAGTTACAGTTCTTAAAAACATTCTTCCTATTATTTATTTATTAAAGATTTGTTTTTGTTGTTTTTGACAGAGATATATGAAGAGACAGAGAGAGACAAAGAGAAGGGGGAGGGCCCAGAGCAGTCTCCATAGTTGCATGTCATTAGTTTTCCACACAGTTTCACTCCACAGGGGAGCAGGGGCTGCACTGGGCAGGAACCAGGCGGGGGGCCTCCCGCATGAAAAGCACACCCCAGTTCAGCATATGGGTTCACACGGGTCTGGACAGGACTCGATCCTTGGACCCTAGGGCTGCAAGATGAGCACTCAACCTGATGAGCCATCTCTGCTTCCCCTCTTCCTATTATTTTGATACTATTATTGACTTATAGAATGTGGTGTTGTTTTAAATACAAATTATATTTTATGGTCAAAAGGACATCTGATTTTTCTGTCTTTCTACTAGTGATTTATTCTTATTTTTTAAATTTAGCTAAGATTAATTATATATCGGGCATTTTTAGGCACTTTCATATACATTGTTTTATTTAATCTCAAATTTGGGAGGTAGGCATTATTTTAGTATCTAGATTATAAAATGATTACAGTATTGAAGAGGGGTGCAATATCAAATGATAATTGAAGTCTGGATTGTAGGACAGTGTTTCAAATGTAGAACACTAAGAAATTGAATATTATTATAATAGAAATAAATATAGAATATGTTAAATTATCAAACTTTTTTTCTTTCTGAGTTATGTTTTGCCTGTGACATTTCAAGTATTTAATCTTTAGATGTCTCTTTTCTCCACTGATTTAAAAAATAATTCCTCTAACACAGTAATATCTTTGTTATTTATTTTAGTTTGACTACTGATTTAGCTACACACTTAACATCATCATTGATGTCCTTGTCCTTAAGACAACAAAAGTCAAGTAATATGAACCAATAGAGAAGCTGAAATTTCTCCTAATTCACTACTTTAAAAATTAAGTTCATTCTTTTCAGGATTGACTTGTTGAAGAACCAAGAAATACACTTGACATTAGAGACAAGAAATCAGATTTGAAGTAACAGTACCAAATTATGGTTTGCAATTTTTTTTACATCTTTTCCTAAAGCAAAATTATTTGTTATGGCATTCTTTTTTTCTTAATCAGCAGTAACTGAGTATTCCATCTGTACTCATGTTCTCATTTTTATACTGAGAAAGACAGATGCACAATAATTGAGTAATATTTATTTTTATTTTCTTACTCTCTAATTCTTTATGATAGTATTTACTTTAATTCACAGTAAAAAGTCCAATCAGCTCTGCTCATTGATTTAAGTAAGTACTGACAATATTTTAGTGACTAACTTTATCAACTCCTGGACATTATGATAATTCACAGTAGGCATTTATCAATGCATTATCATTTGAGATGACAAGACAGGAAAGGGTAATTTACAATGTCAGTGCTTAATGTTTTGATGGATTGTTTTTGTGGTCAGCAATATCTAAATTTGAAACCCAAACTTAACCTGTTATAAGAAATAGACTTTTTTTTGAGAATTGGCTGCCTTGAAAGAGAAAGTGAGGGATTTAGGACCCAGCATGTGACCTGGAAAATCACATGCGTTCACAGTATTTAGGGAGAATGGAAGTATATATTGTAGGTCCTCCAAGTTGTCCCAGTAACTGTAATAGTCTCTAAATTCCAGTATAAACAAATATGAAAGTTCCTTTTGATTGGCCCTATAGAGTTTCTAAAAATAGCTGTAAATATTTAGCAACAAACTATAAATAAAATGGGGACCGATTACTTTTTAGAATGTAGGTAAGTATGGGATTATATACAAAAGACAGGGTAACATGTGATTATTATGGTAAGTGGAAACATTTCCCTGAATGACAAAAATACATGGTGCAGTCTTTTCAATGAAATAGACACTGGATAGAAACTGCCCACATTCTCTCATGTAGAAAAGTAGAAAATGTTTCCAGCCGCCTCTCACCCCTTGCTTTGTATGCATTGTGTATCTGGAGTCCTGCGCAGTCAGTGAGAAGCCAACGTGTTGATGTTTACTAATCAGCAGGATGCACAATTTCCCAGCACAGTGCATAGGAAGAAAAGCAGAACATATGCTTTAATATTGCAAATAATTTGTTAGAAGATGCTTGTGCATCAATATCTAATATGAAATTAATTTTCCACACACACACAGAGCTCTATAACCAGATTTTTACACAGTGGGTTGTGATATTGTAATCTCTCATTCGTGAGCATGTGTTTGAATTATACTACTTGAATTATCTAAGTCATCTTGCTGTTTGAATGCCGCTGGCATTGTATTTGAAAAAAAAATTATAATCAAATTTAGCTCCTTTAGGGGACATGTTGATACTACTCCTGTAGGTGGTACAATAGATGTTAGTAGCTTGAAGCTAATATTTCTATCTTATGTACTTATAAAACATTGTTTCTCCAAAAGAAACGAGAATTCTGATAGCCCCCCCCACACACACACACACACAAACACTTGCGGACAGTTTTGTACACACTATCCATTATCTTCTTCATCTCTAAAACTCCATTGGAAAACAAATAAGTAACTCAATGGACTTTTAAAATATTTCAAAAATATTACAGAGGATTTGATACTTAGAGGAGTCTTCAAACCTCAAGATGCCCTGCTAGTGAGTCTTATCTAGTGAAGTGAGTCTATCATTGTTTAGCCTTAAAAGAATCCTACCGAGTATATTTCACTACACACCTATTCTAAGCCAAATATTTCCCTAGGCATCCTCATTTTTCTTATGTATGTGGTCAGCTTTCTAATATTGTAATCATTTCTGTATGAGAGGTATGAAAGCTGACGGAGTCCTATATATTGTTGTGAAACATATTGCTGTTCCTGACCCTAATTTACTTGGGTCTAACGTTATTATTGACTTTGATAAAGATCAAAGATAATGTGTATGATATCTGAAAGTTGTACAAAGAAAAAGCTACAAAGTAGATGATAGAATCAGGATAGAAAAAACTTACCAAGTGAATGAAGTAAAAGGCAAATATTAATGGTTTTATGTGTGATATTCTACACATGCATTTAAGCTAAAGGAAAGTATAATTAGAAAAGGCTGTTGTCCTAGCTTTGCAGTGAATTAAATGGTAAATTTGGAGTGTTTAATTGGTTATAATTCATTGTGATTTAGCAGGTTTAGATTATTACTGCAAATAATACTATTTCTTAGCCCAGATTAATAAATACTCTGGGTCGCTATTGACAAATATAATGATTTAACTTTATTGGGTTGATCAAATCCTATTCAGAGTTTTACATTCATTTCTGGGAACTGGACTTTCAAGGATGTCTTGCTCAAGTGGAGTGTATTCAAAGGAGGTAAACTTGACAGTGGTGGTCTGGACACCATTTCCTATGTCAACCAAAGATAAAGCAAGAAGACTTGGGAAACTGAGCGAGAGCTGCATATGTTCTATGTAGCTTCAAATATGGAAGAGATTATCTTAAGGAGGCAGCATGAAGCCAATCTATGGCATTCAATAAGATCAGGTTGTGGATTCTTGCAGAAAAGCATGCCACAGTAAAAGGAAAATTATAGCAAGGAAAAATGTCCCAAAATAGAACAGATCATAATGAGCCTCTTGTCCTTGGAAATGCATTTCTCATAATAAAAGGTAAGTTACCCTGTTTGGCATTCACTATACCTTCCATTTTAAATACCTAAGAATTTGGACTTAAAATGTAGAATAAAATAATGAGAGAAAATAGCTTATGTTTATTTTAAATATATGAGAAAAGTACATCTCTCCTACATTTTTGAAATAGTTTATTTATGTAGATATTTTGGTGATATTCCTTAGCAGGCCATAATAATATAAACTAACAGAAGTAGACTGGCTCATAAATATTTACCAAGAAAAAAATAATTCTATTCAAATTCACGTTAAGTTGACTTTATATTTTTTCTTAACTTATTGAGGTGATGCTTTTCAGAATTAAATGGAGAAAAGAAAAAGCTTTATACCAAGCTTGTCCAAATCTTGGCCTGCAAGCCCAACACAAATTTATAAATTTTCTTAAACGTTATGACACTTTTATTTAAAGCTCATCAGACATCATTAGTGTTAGTATATTTTATGTGTGGCTCAAGACAATTCTTCTTCCAATGTGGCCCAGGGAAGCCAAAAGATAGGAGACCCCTGCTTTATATTTTTATGTAACTTAATGGTAACTTTTAAGAATGTATTTATATACACATTAATATATTAGATGATAGAACACAAGTTTTAGACTTACAAATTCAAAAGTAAGAAATGACCTTCTTCCTAAAGCCATCTATAAAAATGGCATGATATGTATATATCTGTATTTAGTTAGTCTGTTACTTGTCATCGTGTCTTCAACCACTCCATACCAAGGTTACAGACATTTTTGTGAGAAATCTTTCTGTTATAAGAGTGCATTCTTTTATATACTTATGTATTTTTATATTTTTTAGAAGTTCTATTTTATTCTTTTTGACAGAGACAGAGAGAGACAGAAAAAAGGGGGAGGTCCCAGAGCAGTCTCCATAGTTGGTTTTTAACATGGTTTCATTCCACAGGTGGGTGGGGGCCACACAGGGCAGAGACTGAGCTGGGGGCCTCCCGAATGGGAAGCACACCCCAGTTCGGCATATGGGTCCACACGGGCTGGGGCCAGGATTCAATCTTCTGTCCCTGGTGCCGCAAAGTGAGTGTTTAACCCAACTGAGCCATTTTTAAGTAGGTTGTAACTAGAAAGAGGACTGAAAGCAATAACATTGGTCAATACATTGGAACATATCTATTATTTAAATTTAAATACTTGCAGTTTGACTAAAACAGAAATTTGATCCATAAATGTGTTCTTATGTCATACTGGCTTTCATATAGGCTTTTGACTTAGTCTCACAGCAGAACGTAATATAAGAAAATACTAAATAATATTCTTAAAAGAATGAATACA
>PVKE010031456.1:0-19022 GCA_004027555.1 Craseonycteris thonglongyai
AAATGTACTTTTAATATGTGCAGGTTAATAGATGTCAATTATATCTCAATGAAGCTTTAAAGAAACAAAGAAAAACACCAACTGAAGAAAAACAAACCTAACAAGCTAGAAGTCAGGGTCATGGTTCCCCTTGTGTAGAGAATCTGGGTCGTCACTGGAAAAGGGAGACTATTCTGGTAATTACTGGGCTTCCAGTAATGCTCTGTTTTAACTTTGATGCTAACGGCACCTGGGTTCACTTTCTGAAATTAACTTGGCTGATGCATGTGACATGTATATTTTCATAATGTATTTTTTTCTCTTTTAAACATTCTACATTAAAGTAAATATACAAAGTTTTGCCTTAGTGTAGACAGGACCAAGACATGCCAAGTAAACTTTTAGAAAGACAAGATGAATTACAGATGGGAGCAGAGGTAGAGAGAAATAAAAAGCACAGTCAGCTAACATTTAAATCATGCTTTACTGAAATATAACAGAAACTTCTTTCACATTCCTGACTTTAGAAAAAACTTTATCTCATTTTATCACTGAGTCTTTTCCAGAAATATCTTTTTTTTCTTATATTTTTCTCCCTTAAGACATTATATCTCAAAGTGGGTTACTCAGAAGTCTTTTTCCAGCAGCATGTTAAGAAACTATGCAGTGAAAAGTATTTCATTGGCAAAGAACATTTAGGAAAGTTGTGTTATACAAAGTTAAACTGTTTACCTCCCTAGAGTTAAACATGTAAGCTTTTAACATGTTAAAATGCATTATCAATTCTACACAAGGGACATGCAATATTTCCCAAACTTATATATTCACAGAACCTCTTTTTTTCAAAGAGAGGTGTAATATTTCAATAAACATACATTGCAGTTCTACAAGTACAATACCAGCTCTAGCTAAAATGTATGCTGTTAAATTAGACTGTTTGAATTTTGCTCTTGCTACTTGCTACTTTTGTTCTTATGTGACATTGAATTCTGAACTTATCTAACAAAGATGATAAAAATATGGTTGTTGTGGGGATAAATGACTAAATATATGTAGAACATTTAGAACAGTGCCTGCTACATATTAAGCATTCAAGAGTTAACCATTACTATCATTAAGAAATGCTGCTTACGTAAGAACCACAAGGAAGAGATCATGTTCCATTGTTAGTGTTGATTGGAACTTAGGGTCCATCTTACTGGTCATCAATTCACCAAAAAATCAGCAATAAAACTATGTGAACTATAAATGTTCTCACCACAACATAATGGGCAATATGTGATATGAAGGATGTGTTAACTAACCTTATTGTAGTAATCATTTGTCAATATATGAGTATCAAATTATCACATTTGTACAGCTTAACTTACATAATGTTATGTGTCAATTACACTCATATTTCAATAAAGCTGAGAAAAAAAACAATTATTATCTTATACACTCATCACAGACACTGAGTGACAACATAACATCTAGTGTTAAACCTCTAAAAATAAAAATAAAAAAGAGATGCTGATGCTGTATTTATAACCAGAGCCAGCATGCATGACTAGAGTATAAATTCTTTGAGAACAGATATCACATCTGTCCATCACCCCCGTTTCTGGTGGTTAGAGTTGAGCTTAATTAATCTAAATATTTCAGGAAATCTGGGGCGTGCAGTGGCCTTATTAGCATGAGGGAATTCAGGCACTTTGGAGTAATTGTATAGGGGATTTTGAGTCAAGGCGGTCAGCTTCCTGGGTCACTAAGACAAAAATGTGTGTACAAAAGATGGTAGAAGGCTGTTTTCAACAGAGTTTTTCAGAGCAGACTTTTACTTGGATGGCAGATTTCTGTTCCCTAGACCTTCACAGTAGAAGACAGTTAAAACCAAACTAGTTGAGACCAGGAATATGAAATTATGTTAGTGACGCTGAAAATTGGAGTCAAATGCTTCTCTGGTTATTACTTTAGTGATTGATTTTCCCGAGGCTGACGTGGTAAGAGAACAAGGGTTATATGTTTACGCCCTGTAATGCCTAGCATGTATATGCATGTGGTAGGTGTCAATGAATGTGTCGTTTTGAGCATGGGATCTGATAAGAAGACATAGTGACAGTCGTAGAACAGATACTCCCACTCTCCTATTCCAGCTGTAGATAAAGGAGAACACAAACAAGTAAACACAAAATGATAAATGAATAAAAAGAGAGAAAGGAAGAATTTTCAGTTAGGCAAAGCAGAGTTTCTTCACAGGAATGTGCTTTATACCTCAAAGGACTGAAACACAAGAGAGAATAAGACGGCCCTCAGCTACCAGGACTTTAAGGGTTAATTTGGGTGAGGACCGTGCTCAGATATGAAGGGTATGAAAACCACTGAAAAGCAAATTCTCACCATGGCCACCTGCTGAATTGTGTAGCTGCTATTTTTAGCTCATATTCATGCTGCCTGGGTCAAGGTAGGGGACATTCGTGCAGAGAGGAACGAATTCCTTGCAGCAAGACAAGTTTGAGTGAATGATTACACATGTTCTAATGTGCAGTCAGGGCCAGCTCCATCCCACAGACTGAAAACTAAGACTTCCAGGAAATAATCTTAGGCAGGTCCTCAGTGGCTGCCTGTGACGTCCAGCACTAACGATACTTGCAGTGCTGCCAGAATAACCGGGAACAAATTGATTTGTTGTGAACCCTGCTAAAGGTGAGCACCAAGGCTGACGTCATACAACGCAATCCTATTCTCAAAGCGCTCTGGAATCACTCATATTTTTTTGTGTGTCCTGATGTTCCAGGGAAATAAGTGGAAAATGCTTTTCCTTTTCATTCTGTTATCTTTTTTACTTTTTATCTCCTAACCCTAGACTTTCTACTAAGTAAAAAACTCTTTTACAAATTTCATGTTTCTAGACACATTTTCATGTTTCTAGTGCACATTTTCTTGACTTTTTATTGACTTTAACTCTTTTCTAAAGTAGGTAGCAGGTTTCTTTCTCTCTTTTTTTTACTTTCCTATAACCCAATGGTGCCAGCACCAAATATAGCCTCAGGATCTTTTTCAACATTCTCAGGCACTGAGGAAGATAATCTTCGTAGTCCTGAAATGATGAGAAACACATGATGCTTTTAAGTTTTATTTTAATGTCGCATACAGATAAAATAATTTGTCTCATTTGTATAGGTTACTCATTATATTATATTTTTAATTTTATTGTTAAATTTATTGGGGTGATATTGATTGGTAACAATTAGACAGTTTTGTTACATTATTTTTAACTATATATAAAAAAAACTGTCTCCATCTTCCTTTAAATAAAGTAATATTTTGTTAGACATTCAAGTATATGACTTACATTGGGTTTAGAAAAAAAAAACACTAAGTTAAACTTTGTCTAGTTTATACCCCTAAGAAAAGTCTTAGTAGTAGCTAAGGAGAAAAAAATTACAAGGATCAAAGAGTTATAAAGAAACAAAACTATATGCAATATATTGTCTTTTGACACAAATAAATACAGAATTAGAGAAAGGACATGTGGAAAAATTTCTGGTCCAGTGAGTTTAATATTTTTACAATGGTGAAAGGAAAGGTACAAATACATATATATATATATATATATATATATATATATATATATATATATATATATATATATATATATATATATGAAAAGTGCAAGTTGGAATCACTAAAGAAACACTCTGTTCTACCAAACTTGCTTGAATGCATAACTTTCAAAGTTTCATCCTTTGTAGATCAGACATGCTAGGTCCTAAATAGTAATTTTCTGAAACAAAAGCGTAAGCAAAGTGAATAACATTAGATAAGGACTGCCAAGAATTAAGCGTTGCCCCTTAAAGGAATGACTTTAATATTATTTTATACAGTACAGCACATAATCTCCAGTAATGGCTTCCAGTAACAGAGGATCATTTTCTCCTCCACAAAAGCAACACAACGAAAAGGGTGAAGAAAAATTAAATTACATTGGCAACACACAAATATAAGGCAGTAACCACCTACTCTTCCCTTTGCATTTATATTAAATATTAATTAGGATTGCATCTATATTTTATTCAGGTTCACAAAAACCTATAGGAGTAGAATAACCATTTTGAGTTTAGAAACTGAACCATATTATTAATAAAATAAAAGTAGTCTCACTAAGAGTTTTTCATAAGATGTTTTATAGTAGCAACAAAGTTTTGGAGTCCAATAGATCAGATTGGACTAACAAGCTGAGTGACTTTAGGAAATCATCTAACTTCAGATCTTTGGCTAAAACATGGGGATTGTTTACTGGTGTTCTGAGACAATCTATGTGCATGATATTACAAAGTAAATGGTAGCTACTATTATAATATGGAAGGTTATTATTTTATTACCAATGTATCATAAGATATTGAGACAAATATTCAACCAATTAAAATACTGAGAAAGCTAAAATACTCACCTATGTCTAGCTCTATAAAATTCTTGTTTTGCAGTGTGGACAAAAGAAAAAACAGATACAAGAAACAAAAATGATTATTTCTCTACTTGGATTTTGGGATTAGAATGCATAAGAAAAGGGTCTTATGGATTTGATCTTTCTGAAGCAGTTTATGTAAATGAAAAGGATTTTCAAAAGACACTACCACTCGTTAGAAGTTAAAAGTGAAGCAAAATGAAGCACGTAGTTCGGTTAAGATGTTTAAATTCTGGCTCTAGGTCCATCCATCTATGTCAATTAATGGCCTGGAATCACTAGTAAGATTTCAGAAATGAGTTTTAGATTTCTCTTCTTTTAGCTAGTTCATGTAGCCAAAGTATTAGTATTTAAGGCATAGGTCTTAACTCTGCTCACCTGCTGAATAATTCTTAGATATTAATCATGGTACTAATCTCTCTGAGTCTCATTTCCTCAGTTCTGCTAAAAAATCAGTAACTACATGATTTAATGGTTGTGAGGATTAGATAAAATGTTTGCAAAGTACCCAACTCATAGCGGAAACTGGGAAATATGACTGTCCTTCCTTTCTACTTAATCAAGGAAAGAATATTTATGAAATCAAGATACTAGAATAGCCAGACTTTGAAATTCAGAGAAACACTGAGCATCTTATGTTTACTAAAATGGTCCCATATGATTGTATAAAAGGAATCGTAAAAAAATATTTATTTTAACCACCTAAATATAGTAGATTCTCCATTAACTGAACTCAAGCAACTAGCACTCTCAAGCAACTGGTAAATTGCTGGTTGAGTTCCAGTTAACAGAGAGTCTATTTAATATTTATTTGGTATCTACCAATTCCCATGGGTACCAGTT
This sequence comes from Craseonycteris thonglongyai, assembly GCA_004027555.1. NCBI lineage: Eukaryota > Metazoa > Chordata > Mammalia > Chiroptera > Craseonycteridae > Craseonycteris > Craseonycteris thonglongyai. The sequence goes on from PVKE010031456.1 coordinate 5,270, forward strand.
AGCTGAGAAGCTACTCTCCCATTTCTTGAGTAGAATTTTGGATAGGAATGGGGATAGGACTGCAAACTAACATATACAACTTCAAAAAGTTTCTTACTATCTAATATTTGTACTAACTTCAGGGAAGACAACTTTTTTCCTTCTTAAATTTTCAAAAATCTTGTGAAGGATATGTAGGCGAAGGTTATAAGCAAATAACCTACCCTTTCTTAAATTAGAAATAATTATTTCTATTTTAAGAATCACTCTTGGCTTTAGGAAAATCCTTTGTTTCTAATGCTGTGTTGGTTGAAGCTATTAACAACAAGGTGAGCTAGTTTTTTCCCTTGCCTTTACTTGTACTACATTTTGATACCAAGAAGTATTAATTTTGGTTTTCCCTCCATTCTCATGGGTACATTACCAGAACTAGGACTAAACTACACAACAACGGCAATCTAATATTTGCCTAAGGGTCTCACAACTAACATGTTTTCCAGTGTTTCAGAGTGTGGAAAAGAGGAGTCCCCCTGAATACACTTTCTGATCCATGGGCATCACAAAGCTGTTGCTGCATTTTGGAAACTTAATGGTCCAAGTTGGCAGGAAATAAACTCCTCTTGCTAAAAATCCTAGACATGCTAGACAACGTAGGTCAATAGTAAAATTAAATGACTATCTGAGCTGGAAAGAAAAATATATACCCGTGTTCCAGGAGTGGGCTGGGAACTCAAGTGAGAAAGGTGGGTAGAATTGGGTTTTGCAATGCTCCTTCATTGTATTCAATTGAATGTGCACATGTTATAGAGACTGGAGCCAGGGCTGTTATACCATTAAACTTGTAATGAGAATCATGTGATACTGGGTGCTAGGAACCTTCCTGCCTCTTCTACAAAAAAGTCTATGTCCATCGGACCAAACAAAGCAATGAAAAGTTTTCCATTTATTCAAGACCATAATGGAAGGGATAAGGTCATCCATGATAAATCAAGGTCCCAAACTTATATCATATGTGTGAGTAGAATTGCTGTGCAAATGGTACATAAAACCCAAGTTGAGAAATCAGCATAAACACCAGTTCTGGACTAGTGAGCATCCATGCCAGTTTTTGTCCTGGCAAAAAATGTTGTATAGACACAGTTCTATGGCCAATGGGACATAAGCAAAGAGAGAGAAATATTCCCTACTGAAGAGGAGTTCACAATTAAAGAAGAAGGAGGAAGAGAAAGAGAAGGTCATAATAAGAGTGAGCTGAAACTATGTGAGAACTGAAAGAACTGGATATCATAGAAGAATTCGAAAGAAAATGATATAAATTAGTATTTTAAGTGAATTACAGAGTAAAAGAGAAAAATGTAAGCTGTAATAAATAAAAGGATACAAAAAGGAGGAAAAGAAATAGGCAGAATTATAAAGACGCAATTGAACTTCTAAAAATGTAACTAATTAGATCCAGCATCGTATGCAAAGCGTGTGTTCAGCAGAATGTAAAGATACTGTGTCCAGCAGAAGCAATGCCCTTTTAAGTAGTATAGTACAAATAAAACACAGAATTACATGCTTAGTACAAATAAAAAACAGAACTGCATGCTTATGATTTTGTAATAAAAGGTTTGGTATAGATTACCAGTTCATAAAACAGGGTGTTACTTCTGCCAGACCCTGTACAATGACAAAGTACTTTTCAGAATTGAAAAAATGCGAAAGTTTTCATATAGAATAGACAGGATAATCTGAGCAGAATAAATAAAAACAGATATATATTGATGCCCATAATCATTATACTTAGTATACCAAAGACAAAACAATGATATATTAAAAAGCAATCATTATGAAAAACTTGACAGCAGATTTTTTATCAGCATCTGACTCTTTTCCCATTTTTCTCTTGGGAATGATAGGGCTGTTTCTCAAATTTTTCAGACCCGAATTCTCTGAATCGTGCTTCAATCTTCCAGTTCCTTCTTATGCACATCTAATTATCAGTCTGCATATCTTTAACTTCTAAACGTCTCCTGAATCTGAACCCTTCTGACCACCTTCAATGACTTCTTCCTAACTCAAGACCTCATCACATTTCATGTAGAGAATTGAACTCACCTGCTGAAACCAGCTGCTGTAGGCTTTGCCACTACAATTAAATCACACTATATCTTTGCTCAAACCATCCAACGGCTTCTATCTCATTCGAGGTCAAATCCAAATTCTTTTCCACAGCCTACAAGGTATTATATGATCTGGGGCCTTTATCTCTAACTCTTCCAATCCACTCTTAAAATATAAAATTAAAAAAATAAATAAATAAGACTTATTTTATTGTTTTTGACAGAGAAAGACACAGAAATATAGAGAGACAGAGAGAAGAGGGAGGGCCCACAGCAGTCTCCATAGTCATACATCATTTTTTGACATGGTTTAATTTCACACAGGTGGGTGGGGCTGCTCAGGGCAGGAACCTGGAGGGCCGGGGTGGGGGTGGGGGATCCCTCATGGGAGGCAGGCCCCCACGAGGTGGGGACTGAACTGGGGGCCTTCCACATGGGAAGCCCACCCCGGCAAGAACTGAACTGGGGGCCACACCCTAGCTCAGCATATGGGTCCACACAGGCTGGGGCCAGAATTCGATCCTCAGACTCTGGGGCTGCAAAGCAAGCTCTTAACCCACTGAGCCAACCCAGAATCTCATCTAACCCCCTCTTGAACAATTTAGTCATATATTCCAAGCTCGTTTTCCCCTCAGTATCATTGTTCTGGCTGTTCCCTCTGCCTGGAATAATATTGACCTATATCATCCCATAGCTTGCTCTCTCATAGTATTTAGATTTATACTCAAAGATCTCTTCAGAAAAGATTTAACTGACCTCTTCACATAGCACTTCTTTTTAATTGCTTTTAGCATTTAACATGGTGTGACATGTATTATGTTTTTATTAGCTTATTTGATTGACTATCTCTGAACTAGAAGGAAGATTCCATGAATACTTACATGACCTTATACTTCCCAGTGTCCAGAACAGTGTCTGGCTTGTGGTAGCTCTTCAATAAAATATTTCTTCAATAAACTCTTAGTTCCAAGAAAATAGAAAGATTACAAATTGTTTTCAAACATACGTGGAATATTTATAAAAATTTGCTTGACGCTGGCTTAGCACAAAGAAAATCCAATTAATTGACAACAATGCATCTCATACTCATCATGAAAAAGCAACATAGATGACCACCTAAACCACTACATTACAAAAACAGCAAAATTTTTTCTTGTAAAACAAATGTCTTCTCTCTGTCCAAAGAGAAGCTATTATAAAACTAACTGCCAAAAATATCTGTAAGACTCAGAATGCTACTCATTCAAAAAAGAATTATTCATTATCCCCTATTTTCCAGGCTCCTGGTTCAAAGTGGAAGAGATATTTTTTTAAGGTAGATTTGTCTATTACTGAAATTGAATAGGATAAATTATATAAATATATATCACATATAATCAAACTTACCACTGTAAGGTTTGCAAAGTCAAAAGAATAGTTTGAATGAAGAAGGGACCCTGGAGCTGGTCTTCAATAATGAATTAAGTTTAAGAGATACAGATGGAGAAGGAGACGGAATAATTTTCAGATGGAGAGATCAGTAAGTGCAAATCTATGGACTTGAGACATTGAGCAGCATTTTTAGAGAAATAGCAAGTCATCCAACTTGGTGGAAATATAGACCATAGATGATAAAGGTATACTGAAGGCAAATTCTGAGAGCTTTAGATTAACCAAGCTTATTTAATGAATAGGCTTTAATGGACTGAGAATAGGAATAGCAAACAGCTTTCAGGAGAAAAGGATACAAATCTGAATAGTATTTTAGACCATTTTATTTGGCTGGAGATGTTTCTGTGCTCAGAACAGAGTCCATAGAGCTCGTGGAACACACATGGACGTGTTTTTCTTGAGGCGAACAGTGAGCACTGTGATACCATAGGCTACTATTGCAAAACATCAGCTTTATGTAGTTTGTGGGAGGGAGCTGGCCACTGTAGAGACGGGCATAGGCAATGTCACTTATTGGTTGTGGGAAGAAAAAAAACAGGAATTTTGTCACATATAATGTTATAGAGAGATTTAACGTCTAAAGCACATTCTTAGATTCTGATAAGGATAATCCATGTTAGGCTTTCCTACCCACATCTCTGTGGCAAAGAGAAAGTGATTTTATTAACTTCCAACCCACTAGAAATGTGAGAGTGTGAGAACTCTTAGCTGAATGGTAAATAGCTCCTGACTTCTATCACTGAGCATAAAGAAATCTTTGTTTTCACCCCTGGACAGGAGGTTATTAAGTGAGATGAATAATGTTCTACAATTACTGAGCCATGGGGGATATGCTGAGTAATATATATTGATGTGCAATTTGCACAACTTCTTAATTAGTTTCAAATATCAACTTTAACCTAGCTGACATCAAAGCTCTAATATTATGTGATTCAAGCTGAGTATGTGGTTTTGAATTTGCTTTGCAAATAGCATGTTCTTCAGCGTTGCTTATGCAGCAATATCCTGATCTCACTTATCACATAATCTGTCTTAAGAACTTCGACCAGATAATTTTATTGAACCACAGAGATTGAATAATACAAACTTCTGAATAGATCTGGTGAGATAATGATGCCAGAATATTATATTTATGTGATGTTAAAAAATTGCCAAATATAATTTCTGGATTATGGTGAAAGTTCAAATAAATATATGTAATTTAGCTTCCTCTAGAAAGAAAGGAAACACACAGTTAAACTTTTAAAAAGTGATTTTTTTTTAATTAAAACTCACAAGAAAGAGGTAAACAGCAGATGGGCCTGTGGTGACCAGGACAGCCCCGTGTGACACAGGCTGGGACAAGGGCCAGGGGCATATAAAATCCAGCTCTTCACCCTGTTCTCCCCAAGTGAGACCTGTGTCCTCTGGAGGGAACACTTTTCTAACGCACAAGAAGCACTGGTTTAGCATACCCAAGGAGGTCAACGTTACAGTTGGAAGTAGGAAAAACAAAGAACCAACACAATTTGCATGCAAGAAGCATGGGGCAACTGCTCTCAGTGGAAAGTAGGCACTGACTTGAGGTATAAAAATGAACACTATTGAAGAAGTGGGGTCCCTCTCTCACCATGGCTGGACTCGTAGTGTGGCTGCCAGGCACCTGGCACCCCCTACCTGACTTCAGAGTAAAAGTCACCCCTCCTTCCTTTCTCCCCTCCTCCTCTTCCATCTTGGGCCAGGGGCCCAAAGGCTGGTAGGCATACCCATCCCCCCGAGGCCTTGGATACCTTTCAGGGAACCTGGTCATGTAATGCAACTCATTACTCAGTGTTTGAGGTGATGCCAGCATAAACAAACCTACTGGGTGGCCAGGTGTACAAAAGCACTGTACTTACAGTTGTGTTACAGTTGCCTGTAGTACTCAGTACAGTAATGTGCTGTACACGCGTAGCCTAGCAGATGTATCACATATCCTAGGCCATCTAGATTTGTGTAAGTGTGCTCTCTGATGTTCCCACATGACAAAATTACCTAATGATGAATTTCTCAGAATATGTTCCTCTCATTAAGCCATGCATGACAGTGGTCATATAAGCATTCCAAAGGGGGACAAATACAAGTTGGGTAAAACAGAAACTATGCAGATACAAGAAAATATTGATATCATTAATATATAAAGAGATACGAGACAATACTGCTCAAATTGCTTGAGGTTGCTTAAATGAAAGAGACAAATAAAAATTCTCAAGAATTAAAAAGCATAATTAGTTCTCTGGGTGGTGAGCATAAATTGCAATACATAGATGATATAGTGAAGAACTGTACTTCTGGAACCTATGTAAATTTTACCAGCCAACATCACCCAAATAAATGTAACAATTAAAAAGAAAAGAACAAAGGAACAATATATAGTTGAAATGACAAATTCAAAAGAGGTGGACAGTCAGAAGATATGATTGAGTAAATCTTCCCAAAAGGCACAGAAAAAACAAAAAAAGAAAAGAAATGATAAATAAGAAAAGACAAAAAAGAAAATTAGACCAGACCAGGCAGTGCATCTAATAGTCTTTTTACACCCTCTTTCCTATTTCTGGCCTCTTTTGCTGCTAATATAAAAAGACACGTATTCTCTGTGAAAGACGTATGTTGTTTGGGGTAGTAGTAACCTTATTAGGGGCCATGCTATTCCTCTACAGACACCAAATATTATTACACAGAGCACATCCACTCACAGGAGCAAACCATCCAAACTGCAAACAATCACAGAATCATATAGGAGGCTCCTTTCTCCAGAACCTGCTAATCTGCATCCACAGAGCAGGGCCCTATCTCTGCTGCACTGCACGGCTGTGTCCCCACATATAAGCGTGTATCTATTGGCATATAGTGAACACCTACTACATTTTTTTTGAATCAATGTTGAGTTAATTTTTATTTGCTGGTATTTAGTAAAGGAGTATGTTTTTCTCTGATATATATAGAAATTGCAGGTGGCTCAACTTCAGCAGCTGCAGTTAATTGAATAATTATTGTTTCCTTCACTTAATGTCTCTGGTGAGATCATGGAAAAGTTGTCACAAAAATAAATAAACACCAACCAGTTCTGCAGAACTGTGTGCTACTAGTTCTGCAGCTGCCGAGTTGCTCTATGACAAATGCATTCAGCATTAGAGAAAATAGAAAGGCCACACTTCCAGAGACTGACCGTGGCATTTATGAGACCTGGAAGTTCTTTTGGTTATGTATAATTACTATATATTAAAATAATCAACGGACTCCTGGGGTCTGCCATAGATTCTTATGTAGACACTAGGAAAAAAAGTACTATTGAAATATGGTTGCCCCAGAAGGAGCTGTTAATTCATCCTTAATGCAGTTGACATCTGTTCTGGATATAGTTTTTCCTTCCCTACTAGTTGCTAACCTTAACATGAAGAGCTCACAGGATGTTTGACGCAGTGGCACAGGTTCCCACATAACATTGCCTCAGACCAATGGACCTATTTTGAAGTAAAGAAGTTGCAAAATGGGGCACATGGTCAAAGGTGCTACCAGTGATTTTACTCCAGCAATTTCTGAATAATCAACTGCAAGCCAAGTGCCACTTGATGGCTTCTTACCTCAGCTATCACATACATTGCTCACTTTTTGCCCCTATGCTTCTCTGCCACTACCAACCAGGCTGCATGCAAGAACCTGCTCATTCTGACACATACACAATCAGAAAAGTTAAGAAAATGCAAAGCCTGTGAGGTAACACTTGTCTGGTAGGGGTGAGAGCTAGTGGGTAGTCCTTTACCCCATAGGCAGACAATGTGTAGGTACATTGTACAAAGGACCCTCAAAGATTCTGTGTGATGGATTTTTAGTTGTCCGCAGTTGTCATGAATTCAATGACGTGCCCTGAGAAGAGCTGTTCCTTCTTCCATTTCACTCTGTTCAATCATTCCCTCCAGTTCCTTGAAATGTTGTAGCAAAACAAACTATATTTACGCAAACCTTTTTCTCTTGCTATGTTTCTTTGAGGGACGTAAATTAAGACTTAGGACTCCCTGACATATATAACAATTGACCACAAAACCTAAATCTCTCCAGATAATTATAGTTCTTTAAGAAGGAAAAGAAATATTCTCTTTAGATATAATAAATTCAAAATAAAAAGAGGTTTTACCTGATTTCTTCTCTATTAATGGTACTACAGGTGATTTTTTAAGAAAAACAAATTGTTATTTTTACAGTTAAATTATTAGAGGTAAATAGATGAAAGGTGACAGTATATCTTAGGATGATTTGACATATTCATAATTCACATTTCTAACCTATTTTAACCAATTTTATTTTAATACTAAATCTAACCACTTCTTCTAATAGTATTATAAATGCTAAATTCCAGAGTAACATTAATGTTGACAGAAATAGCTTTTCAAACAGGTAAGGACTACTGGAAAGAAGAAAATGATAGTGGGATGATGGAAACAGAGACAATCATATATAATGCTGGGGCATTTTAGAGTAATTTATTTATTTTTTTAGTTTTTTTTTAGTTTTTTCACAAATGCTCTCTATCTCTCAGTTTCCTTTCTTCTGCCTGCATCACCCCCCCTATTCTCACCCCCACCTGATTCATGTTAACCCATGTAAACAACCTAGCAAACTTTATACAAATTTCATCACTATATATATAAATGTGTGTGTAAAATGCAATATACATATATAAATGTATATAAAATGATGTTAAGCAGAAAGTTTCCTCTGAAACACCAAAATTTAGTCGATACAAAATTTCAAGATAGACAGATCTTTCGAGAAAATTTCAAAATGATGAGAACTAATAATATGACCCTGAAAATCCACCACGTAGAGACTATAAAAAAAGGAAGTGTGTGAAAATTAGGAGAGGCTTTTTAGAGACAATGCTTCCCCAAAAGAGTGGGATGAGGTGGCAGCTCTATTTCATAGCCTCGGGACTATCAAGAGAGACTTCCACATGCCATCTGGGCAGCGTGGGATGCATTCTCTGAAGTCAGGCATGTGACTCACGTCAAAGAAAACTAAAAGGAGCCTAGGGCAGCAAACAGGGCTGCTTCTGGAAGACGTGTGATCCCCTCCAATGGGCAGGGAGGACAGGATCCACGTGTGACCCACAATGGTAGACATGGAGTTGTTTTGATTTCTGTCAAAGGGTAGCTCTCGTAAAGGCAGTTTTCCCAACAGTAAGGACCAACACAAAACTTGGGTCTGGGAAGAATGCCTCTCCTTTGAAAAAGAAATGGTAGTCTGAAGAGTCCACAGGGGAGCCCCTGAAGAGTCCTTGAATGTGTCCTAGAGAGAAAGAGCAAGATTTACACATCCCTCTGGCCCAGAGATCACCTGTCACGTAGGACTTGCTTCTGTACTTCCCTTTTCCAACCCCTTGGTGTTGCAACTCCTCACCTGGCAGTAGGAACAGCTCGCTAGTGGGAATGAAATGAGCCAACAAGCAAAAAGCAACCTGCCCCTGACAAAAGCTCTGTCCTACAGCTCATTCCTGCTGAGGGAAGTATAGTATTTATGATAAATTTGATACCCCCTAGCTGCTATAAAGCCATGATTGGCCTCTCCCCATGAGCCCCTGCCCAGCATAGCGTGAGCTAGCTCATAGGAACTGGCCTGGGGCTAGCCTGAGCCCCCACCCCCTCCACCTTGCTCCTCCTCAGAAATTTGTGATGTGGCAGAATTGTAGATATGTGTACCCACGGGTCTGGAAGGGTGGTGAGGATGGTGAGAAGGTGGAGAAGGTTCACCCTCTGTCCACCTGTCTGCCTAGCTGGCACCTCATATTTCAGTAGAGAAGCCATTCAGTCTTATAAAATAGGGTTTGGTTTCTACAAAAAAAATAGTCATTTCTTTGTTCTCTAGAATTTCATGATTCATGTTGAATCATTCCTGACACAAATCCATAATAATCATGACATAGATTTAGAGGAAAATTGTGGTCATTATGTCACAGACTTCTGATTGAGCATGTTCCTCCATGTTCAGTTTGTTCTTCCTGAGCATCAAGGACCTTTGGGTTGCATAATCCAACAAAGTCATAGGTCTGAAGTGGTCAGTGAAATGACTCATGAGCTTCTTTTCCTGGATTCCAGGTGCCTTCATTAAATAATAGCATTCTGGGACCAAGAGCATAAGAAGATTTTATTTTAGTAAATGATTAATTTGATCTTAAAAGGACAAATTTCAACATAGATTAAATAGTCATGTTTAAGACTATCCTAAGAACATTTGCCTTAAAGTGATATTATGGCAAATACAAATTTTTATGCAGGGACAGGATGGAAAGGAATTCCCAGAAGTAATGAATTTCAAAGAGATATTAAAAAATTAAAATAAAACTGGGTTGTGATTATATTCTATAAATTATTCTTATTTGTGGTACTTAAATACAAATATATGTAATTTATTTATTTACTGAGTATTTATTGAGCCTAATTTAGTACCAGGAACTATTCTGGGCTATTGGGAAAAGTAAATTAGTGAAAAAAAAAATCTCTGGGTTTAAAAAAAGATTTATCTTGTTGTTTTTGACAGAGAGAGAGAGAAAGAGAGAGAGAAGGGGGAGGACCCAGAGTTGTTTTCATAGTTGTATGTCATTAGTTTTTGTCAGTTTCATTCCACAGTTAGGCAGGGGCTGCACAGGGCAGGCACAGGGCCCCAGGGGCCTCCCCAAGCTGGTGGCCAAACTGGAGTTCTCCCACATAGGAAGCTAACCCCAGCAAGAACCCAAATGGGGGCCATACCCCAGTTTAGCATATGGGTCCACACAGGCTAAGGCTGGGATTCGATCCTCAGACCCCGGGGCTGCAAAGTAAGCACTTAACCAGCTGTGTCATCCCAGCATCCCCATAAATGCAAAGTTTAATGGAAGGAGACACATAGTAAACATAACAAAATGGTAAACTATATAATATTTTATATGGTGATATATTACATGGAGGTAACCGCTGTGAAAACATAGGTAAGATAAAGGGGGATTGAGAATGTTGTAACATATGGAGCAGCAATCATTCTTAAACAGGGTCTTTAGTGTAGGCCTCATTTAAAAGGAAGTATTTAAGCAAAGTCTCAGAACTGGTGATGGAGAAGGTCTTGTTGAGACTGGTCCCAGAGGCAGAAATTACCAAGCAAAAGACCCTAAGAAAACATGAGCAACAAATCTAAGGAATTGTAAGGAGCTAGTGTCATTGAGAAAACCGGGCAAAGGGAAGAGTAGAAGAAAGTAGGTCAGATGGGTTACTTGGCAGAAGCCACTGAGAAGATGAATTGACATTCAATCAGATGGGGAAGGTTGCATATAGAGACAGGAATATCACTAGTGAGTTTTGTACGTATTGATGTGTGGCGTGTATTGCACATCCAGGTGGAGATGTTAGGTATGTGCTAGGGTATCAATTACTGATTTGGCCAGAGATAGAAATTTGGGAATCAGAAGTGATTAGATAGAATGAAATCATCAAGAGTGTGTGTATAATTGGAGAAGAGGTGTAAGGAGTAAACCAGGGACTTCAGGATAAACTTGCTGGTGAAAAGACAAGGAATCAGTAAATGAGACTATTAAGGAATGGCCAGTAACAGAGGAGGCAAACAAAGGTAGTATGGTACGTTGGAAGACAAATGAAGAAAGATTATCACATGAAGAGGATGCCCACTTGTGTTAAATGTTGCTGAAATAGATGGACTAAACTCAATGCTGAATTTAGCAACATTAAGAGTTGACCAAAAATGGTGAAGCGGTGGGGGTACAGAAATTTTGGATAAGTTAAAAAGAGTTTAGAAGAGAAAAAAATTTTCAAATAGAGTATATCAACAGGCTTATAGCTCACAGAGAAAATGGAATAAAGATTTTATTTTGAAATAGGGGACACCAATGACACCATGTTTGGGCACTAATATGAATGATCCAGTAGAGTTAAATAGGAATAATGTAAGAGTAAGAGAAAAATTTCTAGCAATGCACCAATGAATAAACTAAAAGGACACATCCTAGTGCATAAGGAAAGACCACCTTTAGATATACCATCTATAATAACAGGCAAGAAGGCAAATGCTGGGACTACAGATGCCCTTTTACTTACGTTCATTCTCTTGGAGAAAGTGCTCTTTATTCACTGTTTATTCATTATTTTTCCATGTATATATGATTACCTTTCCATTGTTTATGCCTATAAAAAAAATAAATAATAATAACCCATCAGGGGATGCTGGGATTGCTCAACAGGTTGAGCACTTGCCTTGCAACTATGAGGTCCAGCAATCAATCCCTGGCCCCAGCCTGTGCAAACCTGTACACTAAACTGTGGCACAACTGGTAACCACAGTGATAGCTGCAAAGGTTCTTATCTCTCATGAGGGAGGCCCCCAGTTCAGTTCCCACCCCGAACAGCCCCACATCCTCCTGTGTGGAATGAAACTGTAACAACTAACGATGTACAACTATGGAGACTGCACTGGGCCCTTCCCCCTTCTCTGTCTGTCTGTCTGTCTGTCTGTCTGTCTGTCTCTCTCTCTCTCTCTCTCTCTCTCTCTCTCTCCTTCTCTCAAACAATAAAATACATATTCTTTTAGAAAATAAAAATATCCTATCAATATATAATATATGAAAACAATATACTCACTATTTCCTCCACTAACACTCTCTATTCTCCTGTGATGTTCCTCCCATAAGATGAAAACTTTAGGGTACTGTAACTATCCCCATTCTTTTTACACCCTCCCACCATCACCACACACACACCCTCTCTTCTTCAACCCTTTACTGGAAAGCTTTGGAATCCTTTAACTTCTCTTTTCTCATCATGAGTCTAAACCAAATTTTAAATTTTACTGAAGTAACTCAACACATTCAATTCCAAGCTATTATTAGAACCTCCCCACACAATTGGTCTCTTTTTTTTTCAAGAATTTTCATTAAAATCTCCCAGGCCTTCAATCACTATCTCTATCATTGTCCATTCAGGTGTAACCAGATATTATACTGCCCTTTGCTTCCCACTGTTCCTACATCTTTTGTCTTTCTCCTCTTTGACTATTCTAGCATTTATTTGCTCTTTGAGTAAAGAGTTTTTCCATTTCTTGAGATTAGGTAAATAGTGACCTATTTTCTAAAAACATGTTTATCTCTAAATTATCATTTCTATATGTAGGCACATGAATAGGAAATTCAATCAATCCTAGGCATAGGATTTGGAGGTTGCATTCTATCCTCCCAGTTTTCTGTATATCATATCACAGTGTTAGCTGTTTATTAGAAACAACAAGGAAGCTAAAAAAAAAAATGCCACTCTTTGCCTCATCCACAGAAATCCTGATTTAATTCATCTGAGGTGGAGCCTGGAGTCAAAATTTTCTGAAGTTACACAACCGATTCAAAGTTGCTGTCAGGGTTGAGATCTTGTGGATGTTATTGTACTGTGAGGCTTTTTCTACTGTTGACATTATTGTACTGTGGTCTGACATGGGAGATGAGAAGCCCAATGCTGGTCTGATAGGCCTGCCTTCGTAATTATTTATTCTTTCCAAATGGAAATCTTAATATGTCCCCTTAATATCTAAAATGTTGGAATTTTGCCCTGCTCAGGTGTGTTTTTTCTTTTAAATCCTGACTAGAACTTCGAAAGTCCTTTCAACTGCACTTTCTTCAACTCAGAGGTGTTTCTCCATTATTTAACTAATTATTGTCTTAACATATATTTCCTTTTTTTTGTTTGTTTCTGGAATCCCTGTTTTCTGACTGTCTTAATGTCACTTAACTCTTCCCTTATGCTTTCTATCCCTGTGTATTTTTCTTTTGTGGGATTTTCTTCACTTTTTCTTCTATGCTCCTATTTGCTAATCAATAGTAAACATCTCTTTCTATGGACATGTTGAACTTTTAAACCTGAAGATGGCGTTATTTGAGTTTCATAAATTGCTTTGGATTGTGCTTAAATTTCACTAAACATTTTGTATCATTTATATATTCAAATTTCCAGCTGGTGTCCCATAGCAAGAATCTGTTTTGCATGCTATCGGCTCTTCCTCTCTCTTTTTCTTGCGATTCCCTGGGTTCTGCTCAACGTCACTAAAATTTAGCTGCTGGGGAACCCTGAATGGCAGTAGTTCCATAGGAAGTGCCCCTGGTTTATGTGAGCTGGGACTGGGGCTGCCACCAGGCCGCCAATCCCTGTGATAGGAAGTCTTTCTGTCCCCTGGCATCTACAGGCCTCCAATCATCAGGG
>PVKE010031457.1:0-19062 GCA_004027555.1 Craseonycteris thonglongyai
TACCAAGCTGTTTTGATTACTGAGGCTTTGTAGTACAGATAAAAGTCAGGCAGTGAGATGCCCCCAGCTTTATCCTTTTTTCTTAGGATAGCTTTGGCGATTCGTGGTCTTTTGTGGTTCCATACAAATTGGATGATTTTTTTATCTATTTCTTGAAAGAATGACTGTGGGATTTTGATGGGAATGGCATTGAATCTGTGTATTGCTTTGGGGAGTATGGCCATTTTAACTGTTAATTCTTCCAATCCATGAACATGGAATGTCTTTCCATTTCTTTGTATCCTCTTTAATTTCTTTTAAGAGTGTCTTATAGTTTTCAGTGTATAAGTCCTTCACATTCTTTGTTAGATTTAGAATCAGCCATTTTTTTCAAGGAATCTTGGTTTCCTTTAGTGAGAAATGGCATTTTGGTTCCAGAATTTGGATGCTCATTGATACTGAGTGAATTGTTGTTTCTAGGCTTTTTCAGTGGACAAAGCTAAGGTATACTTTTAAAAAAACCAGAGTCCATGCTGATCTTTCAAACTCAGGTTTGGGAATATAGGACTTTCATTTAACTTTTTAATATTTGAATCTTCTCTTATTTTCAAAATCTTGGATCCTAGTCCCACACTTTTTTTCTCTATCCTTTAATATATAAACTGTTTCAAAATAACAGCAACAATATTACTAATATGATTACAAAACAAAACAAAAAACCAGGTTAAGGTCCCTTTGTAATTCTTTTTATCCTTCGAACATACACACTAGAACTACATAATCAATTTATGTGTTTAGAAGTAATTTAAAATAATTCCAATTTGACTAATCCACCAATTTAAAACACAGGTTCATTTGTTTAATTCTGCTTTCAAAATACATGGGATGATTTTTCACTGTAATTTAATAATACGTAAAACATTTACATATTATTTTGTTTTCAGAAAATTTTAGCTTTTTGACCCTATTCCCATCATTCCTGTATAGGTAAAATTTTTGGTTATGGTTTGTTTTCTTTCCTTTTTAAGAGAAGCTATTATATATTCATATACACTCTACCCCCCCCCCCAGGCCTTAAAACAAAAGGCAGCTCAATCTATGCATTAAAGAAAAATCCATTTTTTTAAAAAAAAAATATTTATTTATTTATTTATTTAGACAGAGAGAGAGATACAGAGACAGAGAGAGAACTGAACTGGGGGAGCTCCCAGTTCAGCATATGGTTCCGCACGGGCCGGGGCCGGGATTCGATCCTTGGTCCCCAGCGCTGCAAAGTGAGCGCTTAACCCACTGAGCCATCCCGGCTTCCCCGCATTTTTTTTTTTTTTAAATGGACTGTATTTATTTATTTATTTTTAATATTTATTTATTTATTTATTTAGACAGAGAGAGATACAGAGACAGAGAGAGAACTGAACTGGGGGAGCTCCCAGTTCAGCACATGGCTCAGCATGGGCCAGGGCCAGGATTCGATCCTCGGTCCCTGGTACTGCAAAGTGAGTGCTCAACCCACTGAGCCATCCTGGCTTCCCCAGAAAAATCCATTTTAAGAGGTATACTTAGGATGTCAGGATGGCTCAGCAGATTGAGTGCTTGCCTTGCAGCCCTGGGGTCCGAGGATCAAGTCCCAGCTTTGGCTTGTGCAAACTCACATGCCTAACTAGGCTGCGCTTCTCATGTAGTAAGCCTCCCCAGCCTGGTTCTTGCCCTGTGCAGCCCCGCACCCACCTGTGTAGAATGCAACTATGTCAAAATCTAATGACATACAACTATGGAGACTGCTCTGGGCTCTCCCCCTTCTTTCTCTGTCTCTCTCTGTGTCTCTGTCAAACAATAAAATAAAAAAGAAATATACTTACTTCAATATATAGGCTTTTTGGAGGTTTCATATCCTGTGTAATATCCAAACCTTCATCTCCTCCCAATGATCTCATATAAGTAGCAAGGGACTTTTTATAATGATTGAACCACTCTATCTGCAAACATAAAGATGGTCATTTGAAAAAAAGAAAATTGTAGAAATTGTATATTCATTTCAGAAACAGTATATAGGCCCATATGGATCACTGCTACAACCATTCATTCATTTAAACTATAGGCAAATCTCATTTTATTGGGCTTCACAGACACTATGTTTTTTACATAGTAAAAGTTTGAAGCAACCCTGCATGGAGCAAGTCTATTGGTGTGATTTTTCCAACATTTCCTCACATTGTGTCTGTGTCACATTTAGGTAATTCTTGAAAAATTCCAAACTTTTTCACTATTATTATATTTGTTGTGATCTGTGATCAGTGATCTTCGATGTTCTATCAGAATTGTTTGGGGGCACTATGAACCGTACCCATAAGATGGCAAACTGAATCAATAAATGTTGTGTGTGTTCTGGTTGTTCCACTGGCCACCTGTTCACTGTCTCTCTCCCTCTCCTCAGGTTTCTCAATTCCCTGAGACACAAGGATATTGAAATTAGATTGATTAATAATCCTACAATGGCCTCTAAGTGTTCAAGTGAAAGGAAGAGTCACACGTCTCTCACTTTAAATCCAAATGTAGAAATGATTAAGCTTGGTAACAAAGGCATGTTGAAAGCCAAGACATGTAGAAAGCTAGGTCCCTTGTGACAAACAGTTAGACAAGTTGTGAATGCAAAGGAAAAGCTCTGAAGGAAATTAAAAGTGCTATCACTGAACACACAAATAGTAAGAAAGCAAAACAGCCTTATTGCTGATACAAAGAAAGTTTTAGTGGTCTGGACAGAACATCAAACCAGCTATATCACCTTAAAGTCAAAGCCTGATCTAGAGCAAGGCTCTCTCTTCACTTTGATGAATGGTGAGAGAGGTGAGGAGGTTGCAGAAAAGTCTGAAGCTGGAAGAGGTTGATTCATGAGGTTTAAGACAAGAAGCCATCTCCATAACAAAAGTACAAGGTGAAGCAACAATTGCTGATGTGGAAGCTGCAAGTTATCCAGAAGATCTAGCTAAGCGAATTCATGAAGGTAGCTACATAAATAACAGATTTTCAGTGTAAATGAAATAGCCTTATATTGGAAGAAGATGCTTCTTAGTACTTTCAAAACTAGAGAGAAGTCAAAGCTTTCAAAGGATAGCTGACTCTCTTGTTAGGGGTTAATGCAGATGATGACCTTAAGTTAAAGCCAGTGCTCATTTACCATTCCCAGAATACTAGGGTCCATAAGAATGGTGCTATATCTCTACCTGTGCTCTATAAATGAAACAACAAAGCCTGGATGACAGCACATCTGTTTACCACATGGTTTACTGAATATTTTAAGCCCACTGTTGAAACAACCCCCCAGAAAAAAAAATTATTTTCAAAATATTACAGCTCACTGACAATGAACCTGGTCACTTAAGAGCTGATGGAGATGGACAAGACTGATGTTTTCATGCCTGCTAACACAGCATCCATTCCACAGCCCATGGATCAAGGAATCATTTCAACTTTCAGGTCTTATTATTTAAGAAATATGGAGATGCCAGGATAGTTCAGTGGTTGAGTACTTGCCTTGCAATCACAAGGCTCAGGGTTTGATTCTCAGTCCCAGTCCATGCAAACCCATATGATGAACTGCAGTGCAATGGGTAACCACTGGAATGGCATGGCAGCAAAGGATCTTCCCTGCTATGCAGGAGGTCCCCGGTTTGGTTCCACCCTCCATGCCCCCACATCCACCTGTGTGGAATGAAACCATGTTACATCTTAATGATGTACAACTATGGAGACTGCTTTGGGTCCTCCTCTCTTCTCTCAAACAATAAAATATTCATTAAAAAAAAGAAAAACATTTTATAAAGATACAGCTGCCATAGAGTATGGTTTCTTTGATGGATTTGGGCAAAACTGAAAACCTTCTGGAAAGGATTCACCATTCTACATGCCATTAAAAATATTTGTCATTCATAAAAAGGTCAAAATGTCAACATAAACAGGAATTTGGAAGACGTTGACTTCAACCCTTATGGATGACTGTGAGGGGTTGAAGACTTCAGTGGAGGAAGTAACTGCAGATGTGGTGGAAACAAGAGAAACAGAATTAGAAATGGAGCCTAAAGATGTGACTGAATTGCTATAATCTCATGATGAAATTTTAACAGGTGAGAAGTTGTTTATTATGGATGAGCAAAAAAAGCGGTTTCTTGAGAAGCAATCTACTCCTGGTGAAGATGCTGTGAGGATTGTTGAATAGACAGCAAAGGACTCAGAATGGTATATAAACTTAGCTCATAAAGCAGTGGCAGAGTTTGAGATGACTGACTCCAATTTTGAAAGAAGTTTTACTGTGGCTTTATACATAAACACATACATACATACACATACATAAATACACATTTTATGGAAAATCCTTAAATAATAATGCCAGCTATTAATCCTATTGATAGATCACTAATAAGTAATATAATGGGACCTTTTGTTTTTTAGGTAATAACAAAGTTTATACCAATTAGCTCCCATAATTCTTATCACAGTGTACAAGGGCTGCCTGTAAAAACTTCAGCCACTGTCATTATAATGAGAACAGTTCCATGGCTGTATAGTGTCCAGACAGCCCTTGTACACTAAACAAGTAGAGGCCAAAATGTGCTGAAAAACAAAAAGAGAAATACTAATAAATACTGTTATATAACAATGCCAGAACCTCAGCATTTTCCAAATTCATAAATTTGAACAACAATGCTAACTTACTTCTTCAGCAGACATGTGAAATCGTAAGGCAATTGGCAAAACACTGCCATATTCCCATCTGAGTGCTCTAACCCGAAGCAATCGGTCATACCTAGGATATTAAGAAGGTATTAGGGCACAACAAAAGGGATATCAGAAGTTGTTTTAATCAGGAAAGACTCAAGTCTTGCAATAACCCAAATGTACTAAGTGGACTTCATTTGGTTCCTGAGGCAAACAAACCAATTTTAAGAAGACATCTTTGGGACAATGCCGAAAACATAAATATGAATTAGATAAAGGTGTTATTTAATAGAGATGCATAGTAAAGTATTCAGTGGTAAAAAGTTATGATGTCTATAACAGTGTGGCATAAATAAAACATGAAGCAAATATGGCAAAATGTTAAAAATTGTTATAACTGTCTGATAGCTCCATGGTGGTTCAAAACATTCTCCCTAGTTTTATGAATATTGCAATTTTTTTGTAAAAAATAAAAAATTCTAAAATAGGTAAAGGGGAAGAACTTAGAATGCTTATAAAAAGAGACAAATCTAAGAACTTGTATTTCCCATTTTATTTTATTTTAAATTTTTGTAGTTTTTGACAGAGAGAGAGAGAGAGAGAGAACTGAACTGAGAGAGAGAGAGAGAGAGAGAGAGAGAGAGAGAGAGAGAGAGAGAGAGAGAGAGAGAGAGAGAGAGAGAGAGAGAGAGAGAGAGAGAGAGAGAGAGAGAGAGAGAGAGAGAGAGAGAGAGAGAGAGAGAGAGAGAGAGAGAGAACTGAGCTGGGGGAACTCCCCAGTTCAGCACATGGGTCCGCATGGGCCGTGACTGGGACTCAATCCTGGGTCCCTGGCGCTGCAAAACGAGCGCCCAACCCACTGAGCCATCCCGGCTTCCCCTATTTCCCATTTTAAATGGTTAATTACGAAACTGCATGGAAAAGGCTCCATTGTTCTGAGGCTTACAGGTATG
This sequence comes from Craseonycteris thonglongyai, assembly GCA_004027555.1. Classification (NCBI taxonomy): domain Eukaryota; kingdom Metazoa; phylum Chordata; class Mammalia; order Chiroptera; family Craseonycteridae; genus Craseonycteris; species Craseonycteris thonglongyai. Next base: position 5,646 of record PVKE010031457.1, read on the forward strand.
CTACAGTGCAGCGTCGATTTCTTAACAATGAACAGTGTCGGAATTTTATAGTTGGTATCAAATCACTTCGTCCACCTGACTTTGCTTCATTCCTAGTAAGAACATTTAAAAAGGAGAAGAACAAATCTGTATTATTTCAGTATAAAGAAAATTTTCAAAGCCAACTAACAAAAGACTTACATGTTTAGTTAAAAAATAAATGTATTGGGGTAACATTGGTTAGTAAAATTACATGGGTTCCAGGTGTACAATTCTACAATACATCATCTATGTGTGGTGTTGTGAGCTTACCACCCAGAGTCAGTTTTTTTTCATCATCATATATATTTGAATCCCCAACCCTCCTCCCCCACATGCTGTTATTTTTAATCATAGTTACCCTAACCAAATAGTACCTGCCTTTACATCAGAGCTGTTAATGTTAAAAGATTAAAAAAAAAAAAAAAGCCAAATAATTTGTTTAAGATCTTACTATCAGCATTTCATTTAACCATTTGGTACTTTGCATTTTTGCACACTGATTAATTTCCATTATTTACAAAAAACATTAACTGTACTCACTTTTTGAAATTCCTTGATCATGGTAGGATAAAAGACAAACCTAACATCATGACTCATAAGATTATGGTCCTATATCAAGTTTTTATTCTATGTAGTATACCTTATTAAAATAAGAGTGTATACCTTATTAAAATAGAGTGACTTAAAATGGTGTCAAAATGGCCTTTACTCATGAACAAATATTTGTTGATCTTCAACTATGTACATGTGTTCTTCATACTGAGAAGGATAAAATTTTGGTTCTACTCTATAAAAAATATTATTTCCTTAGATATTTGACAAGTATAACATTTTAAAACTAGATATACAACTGTTTAATGGCACAGAGTTTTAGTATTACAAGATGAGAAGTTATAGATGGATGGTCGTTGCACATTATATATATTTTTTAAAGATTTATTTTTATTGTTTTTGACAGAGAGAGAGAGAGAGAGAGAGAGAGAGAGAGAGAGAGAGAGAGAGAGAGAGAGAGAGAGAAAGGGTAGGGCCCAGAACAGTCTGCACAGTTGCACATCATTGGTTTTTCCAGTTTCATTCCACAGGTGGGCGCGGGGCTGCACAGGGCAGGAGCTGGGCCGGGGTCTCACCCGGTGAGAACTGAACTGGGGGCACTCTCCAGTTCAGCATATGGGTGCGCACAGGCCGGGGCCAAAATTCGATCCTCGGTCCCCGGGCCTACAAAGTGAGCGCTTAACCCACTGAGCCATCCCAGCTTCCTCAAAATAAAATTGCATTTCATTTTTTTAAAATTTTATTATTATTATTTTAACTGAACTGGGGGCCTCACTGCATTCAGGAAGCACACCCCAGTTCAGCATGTGGGTCCGCCCGCCTGGGCCGGAGCCGGGATTCGATCCTCGGTCCTTGGGGCTTCAAAGTGAGCACTTAACCCACTGAGCCATCACGGCTTTCCTGAATATTTTATACTACTATTTTGTTTTGTTTTTTTAAGAGAGAGGAGGGGGAGGGCCCAAAGCAGTATCCATAGTTGTACATCATTAGTTGGGACACAGATTCCTTCTATACAGGTGGATGTGGGGCTGCGTGGGGCAGGAACTGAATTGGTGGCCTCCCTCATGGCAGGCGAGAACCTTCACCACCATCCTGGCAGTTACCAGTTGCACCCCTGTTCAGCATGTGACTTTGAACATGTTGGGGTGGGTATTCGAGCCCCAGACCTCAGTTACAAGGCAAGCGCTCAACCTGCTGAGCTATCCCAGCATCCCCTAAATAGTTTTTTAATATTACTGTATTTAATACTAAGCTACAAATTTAAAAATTAGGATGACAAATTTTATGTTATGTATATTTTATCATAATTTAAAAAACTGAAAACAAAACAAAACAAAGCCAGATGTACAGAAAGAACAAATATCTACTTTGGAGTTTTAAAAGGAACCAGAAGAATATGAAAAGGGTTCCTTCATGAGGTGTGTACTCCACACTCTGAAAATAGAGGCAAATTATATTAATATGTCCCATGTAATCCTGTCTTCTAGATCTCTTTTGCTACTCTCTGAAAATCAGATTTATTCTCCAGATTATTTAGTGTGCTCTGGATTATAAAGAAATCGTACAAATAAAACCAAGCTACATTTGAGTACTTTATTAAGTACAAATGACTTCCTAAAACATTTACATTTATACATGAATAACTTAAAAGGAATACATTTCTTTTGATAATTTTAATCAGAAATTGGTAATAGTGATTGTCCTCTTAGAAAGAAACTAGGAGGATAGAGCACAGAATTTTGGATCATGAATTTGCATACAGTACAAATAAAAGGAAAATAGGAAAATCATTGCCTTAAGTAGACCAAGTCCTGTTAGGCCACCTCCAAAATGTTTAATCTGTTCACTTTTTACCTAGTCTGAGTATTCTCTCTTATCACCTGAGTTACCTCTCCTATTACCTGCCCTTTCTTCTCAGCTCCTCTGTGAACTGTTCACATAGCAGCCAGTAAGATCTATTAAAACACAATGTGCCACCAGCTGCCCCACACTTAAAAATCTCACTTGGTGTGATCACACTTTGCATCCCACCCTCTTTCATGACTAGGACTTTGCATATCTACTCCCTCCACCTGGAATGCTCTGTGCCCACAATTACCGGTACTGCCTCTCTAAAAACCTACTTCTCCGTCAGGTCTCAGCTGAAATGTGTCTTCCTTTAAGAGAACTTTCCTGATTCTTCAATGTAATTATATCTTCAATTCATTATTCTCTTCTACCGGTAGTACTCTTCTGTGTTCCTTCATAGCATGTATCCCAATTTGGTGTATCTGTATTTAACACGTTAAGCGCCCAGGCTATTTTGTCTTGCTTACCACCGCTTGGCCTGTCATATCAGATTTCACAGAAATGCTGGCGACCGGAGATCTGTTTAGGTTGCGATCAGGCTGAATGTTTATATATAGAATATATTTACTGTGTGAATATTTATTATTTACTGCAATTTGTACAATGTATTATTTTAGAAATGCTTTATATTCAGTCGGTTGTCTGTAATTCTTGTTCCACTGCAGAAAAAGGTTTTCTTTACCCGTGAACATGAAAATATCAGTAGAAGAGGAGCGTGAAATTATTTTTCCTAAAAAACAGTGTAGAGTCATTATTTTTTCATCAGACGAAGAGGATGAGAATATTGAAGAATGGCATGCAAAGGACAACCATTTTTATGTTTACCGTGTTTCAATAAAACTCATTACATTTTTTTTACTATTTTGTTATTTTTGTATTCATGATATCACCTTGAAATTATTTAAAATTTATTAATAGAATATAATTTTTTAAATTTTATATTGTCAGTTAACATACAATACTGCGGCCTGCACGCAAAGTATACTGTCGGTCACCGGTGACTGACGGGGTCCGAATGGAAAGTTCAGTGTCAGTCACCAGTGACTGACATGGCACTTAACGTGTTAATTTGTCTTTCGAATTAGACTGTGAGGGCCATGGGGCCAGAAATCTTGACTACAATTTACAATTGAAATACCAGAGCCACTTATCAGCACATAATTATTTAGGATATATTTGTTGAATGAATGAATAAATGAATGAATGGCTTGGGAACTTGAGTTTAGGACTTTACATTTGCCTTACCTTTACTGCAGATTTGTTGCAGTTGAGTTCCTCATTCCATCTGTAAAGACTTTTCTGTATCTATCCTTAAAAACACCATAGTTGAAAATGCTCCTATCCATTCTCTGAATTCCACAAATCTTACTAGCACGTTACTGATTTCTAAATCCAAGTAACTGATAAAAACATATACCTAATAAGGCCAAAGATAAACTTCTTGTCACAGATAACTTCTCTACAGGTTGAGATCTGAATACCTCACCTATGATTTAGAAGTTGGTATCTTTAAGAGCATTTTGTATTTTACTCTTCAAATCGCAGGGACTTATGAAGTTTGTTATACCGATCAAATTCTCCATTATGCCAACTACCATGCTTAGTTCTAAATATTCTATAAATCTAGAGCCCTCTCACTTTACCAACCTGTAGCCTTTTGTAGCACTAGTTCTCAGAGGACTCCATTCAAGCTTACTGGAAATCACTACTGCTCCTGCTAAGTTAAAAAATTGCCCAATCTCTCATCAATGTACTACGACAATATCTATTCATGAAAAAAAAAAACAACAGTGAAAACTATATATTTCACTTTGTTAGGGTTTTTATTTACTCAAGACTCATCTCTTTTGGGTCTACCCTAATATCTTTCAAGTCACGTTAGTCACACAAGTACTGTATTTTTCCAAGATTAAGATAATACTTTTGTCTAAAACTGTTAGACCAGAAATTGGGGGTTGCTCTATACATGGGAGTAACCCCTGTATTGATTTCTTAATGTTGGGTTAAAAAAGTAGGGATCATCTTATACATGGGTTTATTGAGCATCCACCAGAGGCTAAGCACTACTTGAATCTCCATAGATATAGCCGTGATCAACACAAATCCCTTTAGTCCTTATACCTAGACTATGATCAGGCTCACAGAGAATTAAAAAAAAAAAAAAAAATCCACCTAAAAACTGATATAAGATTATCTCATTTCAATATCACATTTCTTATATTGTTTTAAAATATCAATCTTATCAAAACTTACACATCAGACTGGTTTTGTTCATATAAAGATTTCATCTCTTCCAGAACTTGCCTGAGTCCATCCTCCTGGAACATACAAAATGATAGTGATTCACATTCATTAATGCCCCCAACAAGTCTGTAGCAATATTCTATCTATATTATGTTTATCTTTGATTTATATATCTTCTCAAAAAACAGCATTTCTTTCACAGTTACTAGGATGGCTATAATAACAAGTGTCAGAGAAGATGGAGAGAAATTGAAACCCTCATATACTTCAGGTAGGAATGTAAAATGGTACGACACTGTGGAAAAATGCAATTCCATTCCTAGGCATATACTCAAGAGAACTGAAAAATATGTTCTTATAAAAACATGTACACAAATGTTCAGAGTAGCATTATTCATAATAGCCAAAAAGTATAAACAACCCAAATGTTCATCCAAGGATGAAATGATAAACCAAATAATGGTATAACCATTAGATCAGGGGTGTCCAATCTTTTGGCCTGCCTGAATTAAACTGGAAGAAAAATTGTTGTGGGCCACACATGAAATACACTAACACTAATGATAGCTGATGAGCAAACAAAAAATAAATCTCATAATGTTTTAAGAAAGTTTATGAATTTTTGTTGGGCTGCCCTGGGCTGCATATGACCTGCAGGCCACGGGTTGGACAAGCTTGCATTTGATAGAACATTATTTGGCCATAAAAAGTACTGCAGTACTGACATGCATCAACATGAATGAACCTTGCAAACATTATGGCAAGTGAAACAAGCCAGACACAAAGTACAAATATGAGTCCATTTATTTGAAATATCTAAAATAGACAAGTTCAGAGATGGAAAGTAGATTAGAGGTTACCAGGTGCTAGGGGAAGATAGGAATGTAGTTATTGCTTAATGGTTACAGTTTCTGTTTGGGGTGATGAAAAAATTTTGAAAATAGGGGAATGGTTGCACAACAACGTTAAGTATAATTAAGGCTACTGAAATACACACTTAAATATGGCTAAAATGGCAAATTTTATGTTTTGTATATTATACAAAAAATAGGGAACAATAAAAAGCAAAGAAGTAATGACACACTGATTAAAGATAATCTCAAATACACTGTACTAAGCAAAGGAAGTCAGACACAAAGGAGTACATTGTATATGATTCCAATCCGCACTTCATAGAAAGTTTGTAACTCCTGGCAGAATGAATCCAGAAATATGTAAAGAAGACATATATAATATATATATATATATATATATAAAGACATATATAATCTGTAGTCATGGAAAAGTTAAATCCATGGCTGTCTAAGGCTACAGGTGGGAGGTAGCTACAAAAGGGAAAGGAAACCCTTGGATGACAGAAATCCTGATTGGGGTGCTGGTTATAAGGATGTATAACATTTGTCAAAACTCAAAAAAATGTGTTAAAATGTGTATTTTGTTGTATATAAATTATACCTCAAGACAGATGACCAAGAAAAAAAATCTACAGTCCTACAGAAGCAGTAAGGTATGACAAAAGTATGTAAATAATTTATTATTTACTAAAAAATTGTCTTAAAAGGTTACTACTAAAAAACAAGTGTTTTGGGTTGTACTTCAAGAATAGAAAGGCTGGGAAAGCTGGGATGGCTCAGTGGGTTAAGCGCTCGCTTTGAAGCACTGAGGACCTAGGATCGAATCCTGGCTCTGGCCCAGGCGGACCCACATGCTTAACTGGGGAGTTCCCACAGTTCAGTTCTCTGTCTCTGTATCTCTCTCTCTCTCTCTCTCTCTTTCTGTCAAAAAAAAAAAAAAACCTGGAAAAAAAACCAAACCAACAACAAAAAGAATAGAAAGGCCAAAGGAGTGTTCCTATTATCCATGATGGGGAAAACATTTTAAAAACTTAGAAGTATCCTTGGAAGGATAAATAGGTAAGCATTCTGAAATTCATAAATGTCACATAATAGGTCTGTCAACAATACAAAGATAAGTAACGTATCTATGTTTCCCATTCTACACTTAAGTACAAAATATATGCATTAGCAAAAGTGCTTTGGCACTACTGGTGCAATTAGAAAATCAACTACTTCATCATGCTCAAATATAGGAAATGATGTAATATCTGAAGAAAAATGTAAGTAAGACTTCCACCTTCCCTTTCATCAGCTGGTTTAAAAAATATTGTGGAACAGTCTGATTTATTAGAATTTAGTTTAAGTATGCCTTTTATCAGCAAATATTATTTTAAGGAATAGTTAAAATTCCTATACAATAGATCTTTAGGTTTACAAAAGACAAGTGTGAAATAATTTTGTAAAAATACACAAACTTTCTGATTTAGTTTTAAAAGAAAAATCTTCACTGGGAATTGCATCTCTTTTGTGTCTTCACCTCAGGCTATAAGTAAGGCCCTGAAACCCCAAGATAATTTTTCTAAAAACTCACATAAACTAATTACCAGTTCTGCATATAAAAAGTGGGTAATCATTTCAATTTGCTAAACACAGCACCTAACCATGATCGGGATTCTGGAATGAATAACGCAGAGTCCCTGCTTTTGACCCTCTAATTATCATCTCCCTTGAAAGAATGATTTTTTTTTTTAAGATTTATTTTATTGTTTGAGAGGAGAGAGAGATAGAGAGAGAGAAGAGGGTAGGGCCTAGAGCAGTCTCCATAGTTGTACCTCATTAGTATGACATGGTTTCATTCCACACAGGTGGATGTGGGGCCCTGCAGGGCAGGAACTGAACCAGGGGCCTACCGCATGAGAAGTGAGAACATTTGCTTCTGAGCCATCTCAACAGTTACCATTTGTGCTACAGTTCAGCATATGGAATTTGCACGGGCCAGGGAGGCCAGGGCCAGGAATTTGAACCCTGGACCTCAATCGTGACTGCAAGGCAGTGCTCAACCACTGAGCTATCCTGTAATGATTTTTGAAAGTCTGTGCAAATCATGGGCCTATTGATCCTCCGATCAATTAAATCAGTTTTCAGTCTGCCCCTTCCCAACTGTGTCACAGAGTGACCAGCTTCTGAAGGCTAAGTCTTCCAGTTTGCTGAGTCAACTTACTAGCAGGTGGGTTTGTCAGTAGAAGGCATGAATCCAATAAAGGTGTACAAAGTTCTCCATCAAACTAAGACATAGAAGAGGGAGTGATTTTACAGCTTTTAAGAATCACTCCTCAAAAGTAGTAAAGCAACACTTATCTACACATCTGTGTGTTCGATCATCTCTACTGAACTCCCCACTGTTGTCTCCTAACTTTTTAAAAACGGTAACTGTCTTGAAGCTGAAAGAACCAACCAGAATCTAGGAAACCTGTGTTCAAAGTGAGACAATGCCTTCAATATGCTGCTAAATTCAGACAAATCCCTGAACTTGATCCATAATTTCAGCTCAGTTTCCTTCTCTGTAAAATGACCTGTCAGACTAGGTGCTCTTTAATGTTCAAAAGAAAACACGTTTTTTCCCCCTAACACTCTTCTTTCTGAGCCCCAATGTTGTTTACTCAATTACCTGAGAGAGAAACCTCCCAAGATCCTGAATCTTCTCCCTCATTCGTTACCCATCCCATCTCCACCCGTTCTAACAGTTGTAAGTCTTGTTTGTTTCAAGTCACTAAAACCTAGATACTGATTACAGGGCCCACTGACTGGACACAGTTTGGACCATACATATCTTTCACCTGGTCAATTACAACCACCAGTAACCACCTCTGTCTCCATTCTTTCTTCTCTCCAATCCATTCCCCACAGGACTGCCATATCTTCAAAACACAAAAAATTACCCTATCACTACTCTAAAATCCTTTATACCAGCTTCCAAATGCCCACATGTGTAGTCTCTGTACACACCCTGTCGGTCACCCTTCCTTTCTATGCTATCAGGATGCCTCACTCTTTTCTGAGTGGTGACCTCATTCCTGGAAGTTTGGCTCAAAGGTCTCCTCCTCTACCCCAGGTCACAATGGAGTTTCTCCTTTGTGCTCCCTGTGTACACATCTTTGGTGTAACTTTACATGCTGCATTCTATTACTTGTTTCATGCTCCTCTCCCAGAAGAACATGCCCTGACTTATACACAGAGGCTGATCTATGATATGGAAGATACCGTAGTTGAGTATAGACTTTAGAATGCGGGTCTGAAGCCAGACCACCAAGGTTTAAATGCTTAGCTTGACATCTTACTGGCTATGTCTCCCCAAACACTGCTGGGGAAAAAATGGAAAACAATAGTTTAGCACTTTGACTGTAATAGTGGTAACAGAAAAATAGGAAAATTCATACTAGTGATTAGTAGCAGCAGAATTAAAAAGACTGTCATTGCTGCCTCAAGTGTTGTTCAGATAACCTGACATATACTGATATGGACAAAGCCCCGTATCACTGCTTGCAATTAAGCCTCTGCTTCTGTAATATCTTCCTTGCTTCCTCCTCAGAGCCTGCTCACTCCCTGCACCTGTGGCCTTGACGTCTCCCGGTGCCTGCACTCTCCCAGCACCTGCACCTGCCAAACATGTGGATATATGACGGCGGGGAAAAAGAACTTAACATAAAAAATAACAGTGTGAAAATTCTGCCTATATATGCCTGATACTCCCTGCAGTCAGGGCTCAGACTTTGGAAAAACACTCCTTTGAACCCGCAAGCATAAATAAAGCTTTGTGACTCCTATCTCCTGAGTGCCACTTGGTTCCTTTGTCGCATGAACTGTAATAATACCATCTCACTGAGCCCTCGCTACACCAATAGTTGGGTATTACTATCATTGTCCGCATTGCCCTCCCCCCAGCAAACGGCACAGAGAAAGCTTGAGTAACTGACCCAAAGTCACACGACAAAGCAAGAATCCCAGCCTGGCTCCAGAGGCCTAACTTTGCCTGTGTGTACAACATATGCTACATTATCATCAGGCAACCAGTAAATGTTTGATTACCGGTAAACAAAGGCAAAACAATAGTTATAATGGGAGAACACTAACAAATAAGAAAATGCACCAAGTCGCTGGGTAACAGCATTAAGCCTCCCCCCGCCATACTTTGTTTTGCCATGTTCCAAAACTTTTACTCTCGTGAGAAAGTAAAACTTCGTGGGAAGGCGCAAGGAATAATCGCGAGGGCACCGCCCCACCCGTAGACCCGCCCCACTCCTAGGCCCGGTCCACAGCACGCTCAGTCTACTCGGTTCCCCCCTCACATTGAAAGCTGGCAGCTGCCCTTCGGGCGCGCGGTGCAGCTCACGGATCAGCTCCATGGCCTTTTCGCAGAACATGGCGAACACGTCCTAGCCCCTCGGCCTTGTCAGCCGCCCGCTCTCACAAACAAACGGGCCGGGCATACGGCCACCTCCTTGGGGTCTTTGTCCAAGGCCCCACAACTCCGGTTCCTCGCCTTCGTCCCACCCTGCGCTTTGGCGTCCAACTGGCTCAGCCAATTGGAACAGGCTGCTGGGCCTCACGGCCCACGGCGGCTGTAAAGGGACATTTACCTCCGCTGCGCAGCCGCACTACAAGCGGAATAGAGTGGTTTTTCCCTGGGAAAGTCCCCAGCGTGTGTGGGGAGAGTGGGCGGGCCTCGTAAGGAGCCCTGTAAACAGAGTAGAAATTCTATTCCAAGTTCCCAGACGGCTAACTAGGCAGTACAGCTCAAGATAAATGCACGTCCCCCAACTTCCTTTTTCCATTTCATTCATTTTCGTTTATGTTCAAAGCGGTCACACTTTGAGGTTGAGAAGGAAAGCCCAAGAAACTGGGTGTGCTTTGATGTTATGATGCAACGTTTCACTTAAATTTTGCATTGTGGGTGTTTTGTTTGATAGTAAAGGGAACTCAACTTTTATAGGGTATCTCCTTGTGGTAGGGACTGACATAAATATTTAATTCTCAGGATTAACCCTAAAGTAGTTATTAAGAGTCTTGGCTGTGATTAAGAAACAAGTTTGAAAATTTCCCCAAGGAAACAGACCTGTATTTAAACTTTCAACTCCACAGTACAACCTTTGATTGTAAAACATAAGGGGAAGCGGGGATGGCTCAGTGGGTTAAGTGCTAGCTTTGCAGCCTGGAAAACCGAGGATCAAATCCCGGCCCTGGCCCGTGCAGACCCATGCTGAACTGGGGAATGCCCCCAGTTCGGTTCTCACCCTGCGAGATCCCGGCCCAGTTCCTACCCTGTGCAGTTCTGCTCCCACCTGTGGAATGAAAGTAGGTGGGAAAACTGATGATGTGCAACTATGGAGACTGCTCTCTGTACCTGTCTCTGTCCGTCAGAAACAATAAAAATAAATCTAAAAAACAAAAACAAAAAAACATGTAAAATAGCTCTCTAGTCACAGAGTCTACACAGTGGGAAAAACGACCCAGGGTAACACAAATGCACATAACCATATTTTGCTTATATGATTAGTGAAATTTTTATAACCATATAGAATCAAAGGTGGGAACTAATGCTATATAGAAAATTCATTTTATTTGGCTATTTAAAAAACATATATTATTTTTAAAAGCAGTATTACTTGGATTCATTTTAGCTAACCCTAGAAGATATGTTCCTCTTTTGCAAATAGATACAGTGGATATGTGATCTGAGAGATGAACATGGGAATGGCCCACAAAGCCTTGGATTCTTATCCTTAAGTGACGTTTCCTTTTCAGCTCTACAGTGAGGGCTAATTTTGCTAAATATTTTTATTAAATATACAATTCTATCGTTTACCATGCTACAGGATTGTGATCCAAAGATCACCAGCCATACACCTTTGCCATACACCTCTTTAATTTCAAATTTCAGGCCTGAGACTCACTTCCTTACATGTGCAGTGGGAAAAACAGTATAAATCATCATAACACTTCTAAGGAGTTGTGATGATTCATTATTCCTTCAACAAATATTTATGAAGAATCTACTATGTAATGTAATAGCCATTGTTGTAGACACTGAAGATAAAGCAGTGAACAAAATTTGATCTCAGTCTATGTTCCAGTGTGGGAAAACAGCAATACACACAGATACAAATATATGGTGAAAAATATATTGATTATAAATATATGGTGAAAAGTGCTAAGAAGAATAAGCCAAGGAAGGTGAACAGAGTAGAGTAATGGTGAGTGGGCCTGAGGATTTTGAGTTAGTGTTCAAAAAAGACACAGATCTGAAGTGGGGAGTAAGCCATATGGATATGGGGCCACTGGGAAGGCAAATTCTAGGCAGTAAGAATGCAGTGGAAAACATGCACGCCTCCTGGGTACCCCTGCTTCAGCAAGGAGGTAGTAACCCTGAAGCAGGATGAGTGCAGGAGAGGCTAGTGGATGAAACCAGAGTGAGAGCTAGAGATTCTTTCATAAACTCTTGGTTTTATTTTCAGTGAGATGTGAAGTTATTGAAATGTTTTGAGCAAACAAGTTACAGGATTGGACCTAGGTTTTTAAAAAGACCTTTGTGGAAGCTGAGTTAAGTTGACATAAGTGAGGCAAAGGTGGAGACAGGGGACCACTTAAGAGTATTAAAATGATCCAAGTGAGAGATGATGGCAGCTTGGCTCAGGTGGGAAGAAGTGGTTCGATCTTGGAAGCTCTGACAAGGCTTGGTGATGAACCTACTGTGGCATAAGGAAGGAGGAATCAAGGATGACACCAGGGTTTGACCCAAGGAACTTCAAAGATGCAGTTATCCCAGCTGAGGTGGAACTGAGGGTGGGAGAAGAGTTGGGAGCTCAGCTTTGAATATAATTTTAGGTGCCTGTTGGATATCAGAGTGGATGAGCAGACCACTAGATAGAGAAGACTAGAGTTCAAGGAAAAGGTGTGGACTAAAAATATACCAGTTTTATCACCAATGTGGGGTGGTATTATTTAAAGCCTGGCAACTCAGAAAGTGAGTGAGGACCATATAGGCAAGGCCTAGTACCAGCAAGAAAGACACAGTACCTTTTCTTCTATTCACACCTCCTTTTCTAGCTTTCTCATTTTTCTGTTAAAGAAGACTCAGGGGAAGCGGTCATGGCTCAGTGGATTAAGCAATCACTTTGCAGCCCCAGGGACCGAGGATCGAATCCCGGCCCCGGCCCATGCAGACCCATATGCTGAACTGGGGAGTAACCCCAGTTCAGTTCTCACCAGGGTGAGACCCCAGCCCAGTTCCTGCCCTGTGCAGCCCTGCGCCCACCTATGAAATGAAACTATGGAAAAACCAATGATGTACAATTATGGAGACTGTCCTGGGCCCTCCCCCTTCTCTCTGTCTCTGTATCTCTCTCTCTCTCTCTCTGTCAAAAACAATAAAAATAAATATTTAAAAGAAGACTCAGTGAGTGTTAAAGTAAAAAGAAATTTTTTTTAGTTTAGTTGTTGGATTCCCAATCTCCTATATGTGTTACCATATCACTTTAAAGAATTAATCATTTAAGGGATGCTGGGATAGCTGAACAGGTTGGCGGTGAAGGTTCTCACCTCCCACATGGGAGGTGCCCAGTTCAGTTCTCATCCCCAGCATCCTCACATCCACCTGTATGGAATGAAACTATGTCACAACTAAAGATGTTAAGGTGACCAACCATCCTCCTTTAGGGAGGACAATCCTCCTTTTGGAAGTTCTGTCCTCCCTTGAAAAGTGTCCTCCTAGATGTACTCCTTTTCGATATGTAATACTAGATGTCCTCTTGTCTTTTTTTTGGTTGTGCAATCGATTTTTTCTTTTTTTGGTTGTTAAATTTTTTTTTTTTTTTTTTTTTTTTTTTTTTTTTTTTTTTTTTTTTTTTTTTTTTTTTTTT
>PVKE010031458.1:0-19016 GCA_004027555.1 Craseonycteris thonglongyai
GTGGGCGGAGATCACAGTGTCAGGCTGTCAGAATTCTAGGAATTTATGACCTTGGCAAATTCCCAGAATGCATTAAACTATTGCTAGAAAGTTTTGTCTTCTACAATCGCTTCAAAGTCCATGGTACACGGAATTCCACCCCAGACATTGCGAGCGATCGACGATCGACCAAAATTGGCCTCGTGATCGACCGGTCGACTGCGACCGACTTGTTGGCCACCCTTGATATAGATGATAGATATTTAAAGCCATCAGACTGATGACATCATCAAGGGAGTAAATGCACAGGGAAAGTCCAAGGTCTCTAGAACATTTAGAGAGAATAGCAAAGGAGACTGAGAAAGGAGTGGAGCAATGCAAAGAGGAGCAAGATGGCACTTTAGAAAGCAAAAGCTGGCAAATGCGGTACCCCGGAAACCAAGGGAAGAACGTCTTTCAAGGAAGACAGATAAATAACTGGGTCTAATGATGGCAGGTCAAGGAGAATGAGGCTGGCGAATGGTCTCATCGGGTTTAACAACATGGAAGTCACCCGTGACTCAGAGGAGACCAGAGGAAGGTCTGAATAAAACCAAATACGAAGAGGCAGATCACATGGTGCTATACACTAGGCTAGGGCCCTGACTTGTCGGTCACAGCACCCCTCGCTCACTGATCCTTTGTGAATCACAGTGCTGCCAATGCAGACCCCGGCTACTCCTCGTACTGACTTGAGCCCTCCTAGACCTGACTGGTCACGTGATGAAGTGATACGCTGTGAGGAAGGCCAGCAGTTGCAGTGATGACATTGGACAGCTTAGTTGTCTTAACGGGATGAGGTAGGCATCGTCTTCAAACTGTGAGCACTGGGTCAACTGGTCCCCTGGATTCACAAGGTTCAGGGGCTGGGAAATGCGCACTTGTTGAAGATGTCCTGACTTCACTCGCCCTTTGAGGTTACTTTTGTTGAGTTCAGTGGCAAAATTTGTTTTTCTTCACATTGAATGTACAAAATGCAGAATTGGTTACGGTTCTGGTTACTGGGGTCTTCTATCAGCTGGCTCATCCAAGGGACCAGGAAATCTCCCAACTAACTTGTCTTGGGAAGGTGCTCTAGGATCTCTGCTTTAGGGTACCAAGGAAGACATTTCTGTGCCTATTCGTAAACCATGGACATTACAAAAATACGAGTCTTCATCAGAGTCTAGACAATTTCAATCAGATTAACTGTAGCCTCTGGGATTTCATTTTGGGCTACATGTAGACTGAATTTTAGAAATATTACAATGATATTTATTCAGCAAGTACTTTGGGCCAGGTTGCATCTCAGTGCTGGGAAGGTCACACGGGTGGACAGTAAGGCTCTGCCAGCCACGAGGGGTAGCAAGGGAACACAGTCCTTCACAGTACAATTAGAGGCACTCCCATGCTTATACAGTAAAACCACCCCAGAATTATTCTGGCTTACAGCCTATTAACTTGCTGAATTCAAAGAGAATTTTATTACCAATTTACTCAGCAGGTTAAATGAATATTTGTATGATTCACAGAGGCTGAGAAGCGTTGTGAAATTCTTAGATGTGCCTTGTCACTGCTACGTCTTTTCCTAGTCACCCTGTGATCTCTCAGTAGTGACCGAAGATACTGAGCACAGCCCTCTTTTGTAACAGAATCAATGGGAATCATGATCCTGTTAAAGGCTTTTCGCCTAGAAAATGGACATTGGCAGAGGCCTTCCAAAGAACCAAGAAGACAGCTGGGCTCCTAAGCCAGGTGCCCCCTCCCCCTGCTGGGAATGCTCTTCAAAAACAACTGAGCAGGGCCAGTTCCGCCCTGTCTGCCCCCTGTCTGCCCCCTGCTTCCGGGCTGGGGCACAGTGCCCTCAGGAGCGGCCTGGGGGTGTGGCGGGCACTGCCCGGCTGCAGGGTCTCCTGGCATTGTGGCGACCGGGCTCCAGTAACCAGGAGCAGAGTCTGGTTCTATCTTCTCAGCTGTGTGAACTTGGGCACAAAGCTGACACGTCACCAAGCCTCAGTTTCCTCAGCTGTAAAATGAAAATGCTGGGATGCTAGGATAGCTCAGAGGTTGAGGGCTTGCCTCGCAATTGCAAGGTCTGGGGTTTGATTCCCAGCCCCGGCCCATGCAAATCCTATGTGCTGAACTGCAGTGTAACTGGTAACCGCTGGAGAACGTTCTCGCCTCCCATGTGGGAGGTCCCTGGCTTAGTTCCCACCCCACACAGCCCCACATCCACCTGTGTGGAATAAAACCATGTCACAACTAATGATGTACAACTATGGAGACTGCTCTGGGCCCTCCTTCCTTCTCTCTCTCTCTCTCTCTCTCTGTGTCACCTTCTCTCAAAAACAATAAAATAAATTTAAAACAACAAAATAAAATAAAAATGCTTACCCCCAGAGGCTTGTGCAAGGCCTGAGGAGATCGTGCAACACACCATACACCTTCGTGAAGGGCCAGCTCGCTCCTCTTGGCATTGCTATTGCCTTTACACCCGTCCTGCTGGTGGGGGGGCACAGGAAGGAGGGAGGAGAGAGAGAGACAGGCAGAGGGGTACCCAGGAAGGACTCCACCCTCCACCCACCAGTGAGTGGCAGGCCGGAGGCTGGGGTGGATGGCAAGAGATGGCTAAAATTGTCATGCACTGTGGAAGAACGAAAGTTGGAGGACAGAATTGTATTGTCTCCACATTTGTGCTGTTTCATGCTGGCATGAAGCATGCCATGTGACATGGCCCTTTTGGGAAATGGCATTTCCTGATACATAGAATTACCCGGAACAGAACGACCTCTTTAGACAGGTTTATCACAAGGTGTTCACTGCCCCCATCATAGGTGAGAATCCTAGGGCTACACCTTAAGCGCTGCGGTGAAGGGGCAGAGCAGGGCGCCCCCTCCGCTGTCCCCGCAGCCCCCGGCTCCTGGCCCAACACAGCCCTCTCCCACTCAGCACAGCCCTCTCCCACTCAGCACAGCCCTCTCCCACTCAGCACAGCCCTCTTGTGGCTACAAGTCTGCAGTGAGGCCTCCTCAGGAGCCGTGCATGGATTGATCTTTCTAGGGCCTGAAAATATGGAGTCTCAAATAGAAACCCTCTGCTCCCCAGACCCCCACATTTAGACCAGCGGGGGCCCTTGGGGGGTGGGGTGGATAGCACAGAATAACGTGTGAATGGGCCACACCCGAAGCAAGAGTACATGGCCAGCACAATGATCATGTAGTTCTGAATTCAGCCTTTAGCATCAATGACAGCAATTACCACTAATTGAAGGTGTGCTGTGCCCATGTGCTACTGTTTTACAGATGATTTATTGAGATATTAATCTATATTTTTCATGCTGCAGTCCTCCTTGTGTTTTTTTAATTTAATTTAATTTTTTTCCCCTTTGCCATCCCAACTATTGGCTTTCTTGCCTCATGTTGTGAATGGTGGGAAATATTTCTTTAGAGGCAGAGGACAGAGTTTGAGGTCTCTGGAGGGGAAGGGGTGGAAGGTACCAGAGCGATAAGAGGCTTGGAGAAGTTCCCTCAAGGTTGGCAATGGAATAGAGATTTGAGAGGATTCTGCAAGTGATAAAAACAAGCACTGTCCTATCACCCAAAGCACCCTGGGGAAGAAGAAAGAGTTCCGAGGACTTGGCTGTGAGGTGTAGGGAAGGGAAAAATAACCTTTGACTCTACTCTCTGAGAGTCTGTAGCAGGGGCCTGTGAATTAAACTGACAAAAGGCAGGTTAATCAGTAAAAAGGCATGCAATTTAAAAATATTTTAAATGTTATATGCACAGAGCTTCACAGAAAAGAAGTAAAAACCCCAACGAAGTGATCAGATGTGGGAGCTTATATGCCATTTTAACAAAGGAAAATGAATTGTGGAGAAGTAACTGAAGGAAGGAGTTTGGGCTTCCCGGGATGATAAATCGTGGGAAGGTGACTAGGAAAAATGGAAGATAAGGGTTATTTTGGTAAGGTTTGTTTATGCAGACTCATCTTGGTGTTGGGCCTCCATCTCCTGTGACAAGGGGTGCTCTTCTCATCATGGTACAGGGGAGAGGGAGTCTATGCTTCCTTCTCAAAGGAGAATTTACACCCTGCTGCCAGGCAGTTGTGGGGAGAACAAAGCACTCTTCCTACATTAGTTGATTCTCATTGGCCTTCAGCTCAAAATAATCCTTATGCCAAAGTGGCATATTTTGGGGTGACATTTTTTTGAACTCTTCCAAAGAATCCCCTAAGGAGGCCAAACTTTGTACCCAGGGGCTGACATTTCTAGCTCACGAGTGGATCTTGGCGGTGACCTTGATGGACTAAGGTTTGAGGCTCAACCTTGGTTGTTTTGGACCCCACAGATACACCAGTGATTCTTGTGTGACCTAGAGATGAGGAGGGGACCCCAAACATGACTGCGATTGAACTTATGACCAGGTAGCAAGGTGATTTAGAAAAATTCAGAATGTGGCATTTTTATACTTTGTTTTATAGAGTCAATTTATAACCATTAAATACATGCTATCTCACTAAAAATTTGTGATAATTTTATGAAGTAGGTATTGTCATGACCATTTTGTAGAGGACTTGAGTCGTAAAGGGGTATGTTACTTTATTACTCACACATATTAAGGAGGTGCATGGAAGGGATTGCCTCGTTATCCCTCTTCTACTTTGTATAATAATTAGTTATGGAGTTTTCATATTTGAATTTGTCTAAATCTTTATTTTGAAGTGATTTATCCTGAATTCTTTTATGAGAAATTGACTTCATCATGCAGCTACCACTGTATGTATAGCTGGGGCGGCAGCGATAGGATAAGGTACCTTGGTGGAGAACAGGGACACTGTTTGCCCCACAGGAGGGCACAGGACAGTTAAGGTGTCACTCATTACATGCCCCCCAAGCTTACTTGCTCTCAACCACGTAGAGAGGGGACATTCAAACTCAGTATTATAAAAAAAAAAAAAAAACAAACTTGAAAGAAAGGAAGAAAAGGAAAGAAGAAAGAAAAGAAAAAAGAAGAGAAGAGAAAAAGGAAAGAAAAGAGAGGAGCGGGGGGACAGTTGTGGGGGGGTGGGAGTGGGCACTAGATATAAGGTGATGGAAGGGGAACTGATACTGAGTGATGGGCACATAATACGATGCATGAATGATGTGAGGTGGACTTGTACATCTGTAAACTGTCTAATTGTTACCAACCAATGTAACCTCATCAAATTTAACAATAAATTAAAAACAAAAAACAAAAAACAAAAAAAAAGAAAAGAAAAAGAAACACCTGTATGAGAGTCCTTTGTAAACAGTACGGTAACATGAACAGAAAAACCTTTGATAAACTCCTGGGAGAGCTTAAATATTTCTCCTCTTTCACTCCCTGAGTATGGATGACTGCAGGTCAACCCTAAAACAAGATGACCATCCCACCAGCACCAATAAAGCCCTAATCCTGGAGGAAGGAAGTGGGGTTTGGTTTCCACTGTTGCTATAAAAAAAAAATCAGGGCTTTGTTTCTCAGGGTTGCTCTCCCAGCGGTTGTAACGCAGGGCGGTTTGCTTTGGCAGGAAAAGCACCTTCTGAAGACAAAGGGCTGTTTCACTCAGAGCCGCTGTGAGCGCGCGTGATGTTCCGCCTCGACGTCACTAGGTGGCGCTGAAGGAGCCGAGATGGCGAAGCCTTGGCTTCCCGCTTCTGTGTCAGTCCGGATGGACTTCGCGCAGAGTCGCGATGTGCCCACATGACCCTGAGAGGAGAGTGAGGCCAACCCCCGTCCAAAGACCCTTTTAAATATGGACAGTCGCTGTTTTCCCCCTCTGGAATAAATAAGGAATAAAAGAAGATTTAGAAAAGATGTTTATACTTGGAAACTGCTATTTTTATGGGTCTATCAAAGACCATCGGTGTAAGTGTGCAAATGCAGCCCTGTGCAAATGCAGCTTCAAGGCACGTTGCCTGGGGGAGGGCTGAAGGAGGGTCAGCACACCTCCTCCGGCTCCCTCAAAGCCTGCTGATCTATTGCTGCAGAACAAACTGTCCCACAGCTTAGCTACCTCCATGATATTCCACGGGTTAAGTAGTTGCAGGGCTCAGGTTCAAGAGTAGAAGACAGAGACTCTACCTCATGATAGAAGGAGCATCACAGGATTTGGGGCCACATTTTCAAATGGCACACCCAGCATACTGCCTTTGCCCATTCTTGCTCCTGCTTCCTCATCTTCCTTGTTACTCTTGGTCTCTATCCTTTAAGGATGTGGCTGGGTGGGGACAGTCGTGAGAGCTGAGCACGACAGGATATGACTTCACCCCCTCCTGACTTTCTCCACCCAACGTTAGGACTTGTTCCCTTTGGGTGGCCAAGCTTGCAGGGGGAAAGGCGGAGGGTGATCTGATCGATGCCGCTTCCAGGTAGGTGGAGAGGGGGGCAGGAGGACACAATGCTGGCGTTTCAGGCAGCCATTTGCCACTTACCTTGGGGGCGAGAGGGATTATCTGAGTGAAGGGAAGGGGGCTGATCAGGAGAGCTGGAATCATGAGTCAGGGTTCCTGAGAGCTGTAGGCCCATGGCCTGCCTGACATGTAGAGTGGAATCCCTGCCCCCGTTGTTATATTTTGAGGTGGATTATTATGATCAAAATTAGTTTAAGTTTCGGTTTCTCCTAATACTGTGCTTCAAACGTACTAGAAATTAGTAGTCAGGAGGCCCAGCCAATCCAGGCTTTTCCTCTGAGGCTGGCGACAAGGAAGTGAGATGCCGTGCCAACTAAGGTGGACATCTGTGCATCAAGCCTCAATGGAAGCCACTAATTTCCCTGACAAATGCTGCCAAGCCATTCTGGGAGTAATGACTGCCTCACACCAGACCCAGACCAGTTCTGAGCTCATGACCTTGAGTGACACAGTGCCTCCCACAGCCATTCCATAAAGAGGAGAATGATAGCAAGCTCCTTCCAATTACGAAGGTGATGAAGGACACAAATATACTAAGTGCCGAGGCCAGCAGGGTGACGGTGGCTCAGCGCCAACAACCACAGTGGCCTTTTCTTTACCACTAATTTGACCAATTAGGCGCATTTCCTTGATGCAGTTTCTATCCTTTTGCAAGCATTGAATTAATTTCTTTGCCACACTCACACATAACACCCTGCCTCCATCAGACCAGGAGCTCACAACGGCCTTCACCCAGGGAGAATTTGTAAAGTACAGTGAATAAGGAGAACATTTATCTTAGAAGATTTGCTACTCAAGGGGACAGGAGACTCGGGGGATGGCACTAGAAGGCAGCTTGGGATTCAGGAATTATTTCTTTGGGAATCTCTTCCATCTCCATCAAATACTTACCAGCTGAGCTTGTGAAGTCTGTCAGAGGCTATGGGTCAGGTCCTCAGAGACGTGTCGGCCTGGAGGACTGGTGGCTTTTGTGTGATTTCAGCTGGACCTTGATGAATGGATAAAGGTTTAGATAACCAAAGAGGAAGGAAAAGAGAGCCCCGGGGAAGACGGGCAGGCAACAGAAGAGAAAGGAGACCGCGGGACGAGGCTGGCAGTGGAAGAGCACCCACTTTAGGGTCCCACTGACTTGGGTTCAGCTTTTGGTTTCATTTTTTAGTAGCGTTGATAAGATGCTCTTTAAGTCTCAGTGTCAATATCTAAAAAGTGGGGCTTACAATAACTACTCCAATCGAGTGGTGAGAATTAAATGTGATAATGTGCATGTGGCAGCTGCTTGAGGAGTGAGTTAGGACAAGACATACTGTCAGTAGTAATGACCATGCAAGTGTGCACTTGGAGGACAGGAACTGGTCTGGTTGGAGCCTAGGGCTTGTGTTGGGGAGGAGAGGATAAGTGTAAAAGACAGTGAGGTATGATTGTGAAATCAAGCAGAATATCGGTACTGGAAGATTAGATGTACCACTTTCTAGATGAGCAATCTAATGAACACCGTGTTTGTAATATTATCTGCATATTTGGCCTTCTCAAAAATGCACGATTTTTAAAAATATATTTTTATTTATTTATTTTGATTTTTGACAGAAAGAGAGAGATACAGAAACAGACAGAGACAGAGAGAGAACTGAACTGGGAGAGCTCCCAGTTCAGTATATGGTTCTGCATGGGCCGGAGCCAGGATTCGATCCCTGGTCCCCGGTGCTGCAAAGTGAGTGCTTAACCCACTGAGTCATCCTGGCTTCCCCAAATGCATGATTTTTAAGGGCAGAGACTGTGACCTGTACATCTTGCCAAACCCTGCAAAACCCAGCATGTCATATTGGTGCTCAGTTCTTTTTAAATGAGGGGAACACGAATGAGCTCCCTAAAGAAACTGGCAACTATACTAATGGTTCAGTATTATGCTGCTATACAGTTCCCCAACTAATCAGATCAAAGCACATCTGTTTTAAAGTGTTTGAGTCACATGGTTAGAAGAGATGCGTCCATAAATAGCTCTAGGATTTTATCTGTTTGTCCTTGGCACACCCATTATGGGAGGAAACACAAAAGGGAAAGAAGCTGGAAAACATGGATAATACCATATGTCAGCAAAGATGTGGTTAAACAGGACTCAAATGTGATTCTTATGGTCTTGTAATTTGGCACAGACCTCTAGAAAAGCAATTTGCATTCAAATGTCTATGCCCTTTGAGTCAATTATTTCACACAAGTGGATTTGTTTTTAAAGGATATCTGAATTAAAGGTAAGACCAAGCAAGGCTGGCATGTGTGTGGAGGGGGTGGGAAATATAGAGGCTGTGTCCCTGTGTGGGAGAAGGAGAGGGGACAGGAGGGTGTTAGCACGTACGTGGAGTGAAGGGACATCCATGATGAGGGCAGTGACCAGCCAGGGCATCAGAGTCAAGCAGTAGCGGGGTGGGGACAGTGGGCAATGGGAGATTGGATACGAGTGCGTAAGTGGAACTGATGAAACAACTGAACGCAGCACGGGTGGTAGGAGCCAGATTTCTCACCACTAGAGAGAGCAGTTACAACTAGGGAACGAGAGGAAACTAGGTGGAAGCCTGAGGTATAAACGCGAAATGGAGATATTGATGTGAACTCATGGCTGCAAACTTTACGGTAAAGAAAGCCTTCCCTTTGCTGTCTTAATTTACATTTAAAGAAAGATAAATGAAGTTGAGCATCTTTTTCATTTTGGTTCCTTCTCTGTGAAAGGCCTGTTTGTACGTTTTGCTTTAAAAGAGGTTTTGGAATATTAGTAAACTTAGCCATTCGTTCCTAATAAGTATATCATGAATATTTTTCCAGTTTTTCAGTTTTCTGTTATTTTATTTTCTGTTATTTTATAGCAAAACAGATTAAAATTTATTTTTATGTGTCCAGGCTTGTTCATTTTTTCTCTTATATTGTCATGCTTAGAAATGGCTCTCTTCTCGATTCCTCTAAAATGAAGCACCCATGTTTCTGTCACATACGTTCTGATTTCTCCTTTCACAGCTAACATGTGGTCCCTCTGAATGCTCTGGTAGAAGGCACGGTTGGGTAACTGGAATAGTCTGGCAGCCCTACAACCTCCTGTAAGGGCAGGGGAGGGGTGAGAGGGCAGGGGCGAGGTTAGGAGCCTGGCCCTGGACTCAGTTGCTGTGTGAGTTTGGGCCACTTCCTTTACCTTCTGCGTCTCCAGTCCTCACCTGTAAAACGAGGATAACAGTAGACTCCACCCCGGAGGTGTGAGGTTAAGTAACAGCTAGTGCTTAGAACTGTGCCTGGCACAGAACATATACTTAGGAAAGCTTAAATGTCGTGCCATCACCCGCCCTGTGCCTATCTCTTAAGGACCGACAAGATGTTAGGCATAAAGCCGGGCCCAGTGCCCATCGTCCCGGCGGTTGGACAGGACGGAGGCGGGCAGGGGGAGCGCAGCCTCCAGCTCTGTCAGCTCCCAGGTGACTCAGGAAAGGCTGGGGGGCAGGGGGCAGGTGGCAGGGCTGCGAGCAGGTGGCTGCAGAGCCGAAGCTTTCACTGCAGGGGTCTGGCGCTCACTGCCGTCGCTAGGCGTCTCTGTTGCCACGAGAATCCTGGGACTGTCCACGTGTTCCCGGCTGAAGCTCTGGATGAACTCTCTCGGGTGTCCTTGCCGTCCCAGGAGGCGCGGTGCGCTTTTCTAATAAAGGCAATTAAACACACACTCGTCCATCTTACGTGCGCGTACACACACACACACACACACACACACACACACACACACACACACACACACCACGCACACGGTTACATGATGAACAAATGGAGGGTTAGAGATGGAGAGTTCCTGGCTTTGGCTGGGTTGCAGCCAGCCACTTAGCCAGGGGCGGGCTGATGACAGGTAGCTGGAGGGCCGAGGGGCACGCTGCCCTGGGGGTGGGGTAGGGGCTGGCACGCCCCTCTAACTTGGCTGCCCTGGGTCACAGCAGGGGCCAGAAGCTCCATTTGCAGCTGTGTAAACCATGGAATCCGCCCCTTCCCGAGGCCCCAGCCCCTGCCCACTTGGCCCATGTGCATCCCCAGTTTTGTGCTGTGCTCCATCGTCTCTGCCCTCACAACAGATGACCGCTTGCCTCTTGCCTTCTTCCCCACCACCCTCCGGGAGGGGACGGGGCTGGCAGGGTCCTCCCCAGGAGTCCCACCCGAATCACCCTCCTCCCTCATCTCTCCTGGCTCATGCGGCAGCTAAACAGCCCGAGCAGCTCAGCCCCAGGTCAGATCCCAATTTCTGCTTTCTCCGCAGCCTTCACACCCACCTGCCCGGCCCCTCTCCTCTCTGCCCACCTGCCTCCTTCCCCTGCTCACATTCTGCACCTGCACTCCCTGTCCCAGGCCCATGTGCTTGGCTCCAGCATCCTCATCAGCGCGGTGTCCCCTCCGCGGACACACCGGGAACAGTGTCCAGGGCCGCATTAGAGGGGCAGGCTCTCCCCGGGCTCCTGCAGCAGCCCGGAGCCCCCTACCCACCTAGCCTTTCTGGCCGACTCTGCTTCCAAACCCTGTCTCAGGAGCTACCCTTCAACAGCGGACCGTCCGTCCGCTCTTCCAGTTCTGCTCTTGCTTGTCTGCACCTCCCTGGAAGCCTCTTCAGCCTGTCACCACCGCGTTAGGACAGCAACCTGGCCATTCCGGCCTCACCGGTCAGCTTCGTTTTCTGGACTCAGGTCCCTGAAGGCAGAGCCCACATCTTATTCTGTTATTTCAATACGATATCTCAGTAATAGCTTACATGTCTTTGTATGTTCAGGACCAAACACAGGATCTGACTTGTTTTCTAAAGGAGTCCATAATTAATCACTAGCTCCCTATGTTTCTTTAGCTCCAGAATATTCCTTTCATTTCTGATATTTTATGCCTCCCTTGCCTTACTCAGCCCATTCCTAGATATTAGCTCACGAGAAAACCAAATTCCTTAAGGATTCACATTGGGAGTGCTGAACCCACAGGGATTCTCCAGCTATTTGCTTATTTGTTCCAAGGGCATGACTCTATTTATAAAAGGGGCCGCATCGAGCTCTTGCATATGGCAAGAGGAACACATTTTGGGGATGAAGCCAGAAGCCAGTGCCACGGCCAGCCCCCAGGTCAGGTGTAGTGGCTGTGACCAGTCCCCAAACAATGCCTGGCACTTACAGGCAGAGCCTGTCAGACAGACAAGAGAAGCAGCAGGGAGCTTCCACGACAGAAGGAAGACACTGCTGGGTGTGGGAATGGGGGTGGCATCGCGCTCTGATCAGCCTAAGGATACCATTGTAAATTAACTAAGAAAATAGAATTATGCATGTCAGAACCAAATATCATCTATTAGCTTAAGTAATTAGGAAGAATTGTTTCTATCAAAGATACGATGAACCTGACTGACCTGGAAGAAGAAAGTTAGGACACAGAAAGCGGAAATAGAAACAGGAAGGAAGTAGAAAGCGTCAGCTTCTCTAATTTGACACATGGTACCCAGGACAAATATAATCTGTGCTTCAGGTAACTCTGGGGCTAAAAGGGACTTAAATATTTATTTACAGGCTCCCTATCACTTGTTCTCTGAAACCCAATCCATCCTCTCATAGGTCTGTGATATGGTTTCCTGAAGAACCAGCGTTCCGGAATTACGCTAGCCTGCCCCAAGAAGCTAGCCTGATTTGTGTTGAAGAATTGGGAGATCTTGGGTCGCTGGTACCTTCATCCTGAATGACAGTTGATAGGCACTGAGTAGTTGCTGTCTCATTTGGCTAGGGCAGCTTATCACCAGGGTACAAGTGCCACTGGTCCCGCTGTTGAATGCAGTGTATTCACTCACTTATACAGGGAGATTTTATTTAGCCAGTAGTTCTCTAGCAATCTTTCCGAAGGCAAAAATGTCCTAATGTAAGTGCTTTATTTAAATGTGGGCTATAAAAGAGAACATGGGTTAAGGAAAAATAAAGGTGAAGCCAGTCTCTGCTACAATTAAAATAAAATCTGTAACAGGAAGTCCTTTTTAAAGCTGCATGTCTATTAATTTTATTGATGCATGCTATATACGTTATCTCACCTATGTTTTATAACCTGAACATGACTTTTTGTTGAATTATATTATTTCTGCTTGCAAATTGGAAGGGTTGGTGTTAGGAGAAGGAATTTTTAAATTTCAAAACGAGAGTTTTGCTGTAGTGTTGGCCAAGATTCTTCAACCCAGGGCCCGCGGCTGCATGCGGCCCAGGATGGCTTTGAATGTGGCCCAATACAAATCGGTAAACTTTCTTAAGACGTTATGAGATTATTGTTGGTGATTTTTTCAAAGCTCATCAGCTATCATTAGTGTTGATGTGTTTTATGTGTGGCCCAGGACAATTCTTCTTTCAGTGTGGCCCAGGGAAGCCAAAAGATTGACTACGCCTGGTCTAGGCTTTTGAAAAATCTATATTTATGTACACGAGTGGTGTTTTTATTGTCATATCAAAATGTATCTTAGTTTTGTGGACTGGGGTAGCAGTAGAGTTATACTAGAGTTAAACTTCTTCATGTAATATTGTCTCCTTCCTAAGGTGCTTTATACGAAGTACATAGGTGTAATAAAGATATTTCAAAAGTCTTAGTTATTCATGGCCTTGCTCCCAAGCCACGGATCTAGCAGACTCTAAAATTTCACATCAGCCATTTGGAATATGAACCTTAAATCTCTCTCTTTCCTTGGAGAGCAGAGTTTTGTTCTCTAGTGCCACTGCCAAGACAGGACTGAACTCTGTTGAAATACTGCCTGGGGATGGGGCATTTACCACGGGAGAGGCTGGAGAGGCCAGGGCAGAAGAATAAAAGCGCACACGACAGGGGTAGTTTTCAACAAAACAGCAGGAGGAACGCTAACAAGATTGCTTTTTTTTCGTTCATGATTTAAGAGGCCTTTGGTCAGAGCTCTTGAATTTCTTTCCTTTGGCTTGAGAGACAGGCAAAATGGGGGTTTTTTAGAACTTGGTGAACCATCAAAAATGAGTTCATGAAATGTCAGCAGCGATATCTGCAGTGCTGTGCATTTGGACACAAAAGAACTAAGATACAACGTGTTGATGAAAATGATGAGAAGAGCATTTCCCGGCTCCGAGTTCCCCCAGGATGAGGCACCTGGAGCTGTCTGATGCCCCATTATGGGGAGGGCAGTACTGCAAAACTTGGATTGGGGCGGTCCTGAACAGACACGGCTGCCACGTGCCCGTGGGAAGTGGGGTTTCCTCCCGTCCCAGCACCGCTAATCATCACTGAAGTCCTCGTCTGGTGTCCTCAGAAGGAGGTCAACAATACCTGTTATTTATTGAGCTCTTTGTCTGCACCAGGCACCATGCTAAGGCTACACGTGTGTAAGCTCATCTGATCCTCACCCTAGCCCTGTGGGGTGGGTGCTGCTTTACTCTGCACTCTATAGATGAGGGGAACGGAGGCACAGACGTATTAAGTAACCTGCCCAAGGTCATCTTAAGCGGAGGAGTCGGGATCCCAAACCAGGCGCTGGCACCAGAGCCAGGAACCCTGAATGGGTGGCAGAAATGACAAGGGGTGGCTGAAGCCCATGGGCCCACCAGCCAGTTGGTAAAGGTCTGACCTGTGACTACAGGAGCAAGGCTGGGCTCCTAGAGTGGAGCTGGGTGGTTAACATGGGTCCTGCTTACAGAATTTAGAAGGAGCCACACACACAGCTCCTGAGGTGTACAATTTAGGTGAATTGTCTGCACATATCCTTTGCCCATTTTTCTATCCAGGGTTTACTGTAAATCTGCCTATTGTTTGCTTCCTCTGCCATGAGAGCAGCAGTTCTAGTCCATACTGTCTACTGCTGTGTGCCCAGCACATGGCAAGTGCCTAGCACATAGTAGGTGCTCAAGAAATATTTTCTGAATGAGTGCCAGACTCTCTGTCATTTTCAGGTTTATTGAATTGTGTTTTAAATTAATTCTTATGTGTCCATTTTACATTTTTATGTAGTCCAATGTATTGATCTTTTTCTTCATCAATTTTCCATTAAAAAAAAAAATGTTGGGGAAGCTGGGATGGCTCAGTGGGTAAAGCGCTCACTTTGCAGCGCCGGGGACCGAGGATCGAATCCCAGCCCCGGTCCATGCGGAACCATATGCTGAACTGGGAGCTCCCCCAGTTCAGTTCTGTCTGTCTCTCTCTCTCTCTGTCTCTCTGTCTCTCTGTCAAAAATTAATAAAATAAATAAACTTAAAAAAAAAATGTTGTTAAAATCCTTTCCCAGGAATACATCATATAAATATTTAGCTATTTTTTCTAATTTTCTTTCTCTTTTAAAAAAAGATTTATTGTATTGTTTGAGAGAAGGTGTGAGAGAGAAAGAGAGAGAGAGAAGGGGGAGGGCCCAGAGCAGTCTCCATAGTTGTACATCATCAGTTGTGACATAGTTTCATTCCACACAGGTGGATGGGGGGCCTCGAGGGGTGGGAACCAAACTGGGGCCTCCCTCATGGGAGACAAGAATCTTTACCACCGAGCCATCCCGGTGGTTACCAGTCGAGCCGCAGTTCAGCACATGGAGTTGTACAGGCTGGGGCTGGGAATTGAACCCCGGACCTCGCAATTGTGAGGTAAGTGCTCAAATGCTGAGCTATCCTGGCATCCCCTTGTTATGTTCTCTTTTTTTTTTTTTTTAGTATTTTAACTTTGAAGATTTATCTATTTATTTTTAAAACCACAGTCTCCTCTCCTCAGACATCAGCGTGTTCCCACATAAATGGAGGACAACAAGACACAGACACCCAGTGTCCTGCGCTGACGGTGGAAGGCAGGAGTCCTGACTCAGAACCAGTTGCCAGACCCTGAGCTCCTCACAGGTGCCATCTTGGAGTAGCCTGGGGAAGTCAGGACATGACAAGCCCCAGGGTGGACGTGGGCACATGTGGGTGTGCATACAAGCCCCATTCATGTCAATGCCTATTTTAAAGAGAAAAAGAAGTACAACATTGCTAACTGTTCAATATATGATTATAAGAAGGAAAACCAAATCAATCAGGAGTGGGAAAAGATCACTGCAACAGATGAGAATCCAAGATGTAAAACCCATACTAAGAAGGCCAAGCGCATGACTATCGCTGCTATCCCCTATGGTAAAAGCAAAATGTGCTTGACAATCAGAATGACAGCGGTGACTACTTATTAATGGTTCTCTCAGATGGGGGAGGTGTAAACTGTAAGGCGCTAGGGGAGGGGGGATCTATTTTGGCCAAGACTTATTCTGCAATTTATTTACTAGTGAGAAGAAGGAAAACAATTTGTCACCTTTAAACTAGAAAAGACAGAGAGGACGGAAGGAAGAAAGGAAGGAAAGGAGAAAAGGAGAGAGGGAGGAGGGAAGAAGAAACTTCAGAGAGAGTCAAAAAGGATAAAATTGTGGGCAAGTTTGACAAGCTTAGTGAGGAAGTGAGGTAAATGAGATTTAATTTAGGTAAATGGAAGGTAATCCACCTGGGAAAAAAATAATAATCAGGAAATATATAACAGAGAAGGCTGATGTTTAGGAAAAGCACCATAAAAAAAAAATAGGGAGTAATTCTAATAACTATAGATATGAGCCTGTAATCTGGGTGCTACAAAAAAAAGACTGATGCTACCTTGGCTGTATGTATAAAAGGATCCCTTAGAAAACAAGCGGGGAAGCTAGGATGGCTCAGTGGGTTAAGTGCTCACTTTGTAGCCCCAGAGACTGAGGATCGAATCCCGGCCCCGGCCCGTGTGGACCCATATGCTGAACTGGGGAGTGCCCCCAGTTCAGTTCTCACCGGGGTGAGACCCTGGCCCGGTTCCTGCCCTGTGCAGCCCCGCCCACCTGTGGAGTGAAACTATGTGGAAAAACCGATGATGTGCAACTATGGAGACTGTTCTGGGCCCTCCTCCTTCTCTCTGTCTCTGTCTCTGTATCTCTATCTCTCTTTCTCTCTGTCAAAAACAATAAAAATAAATCTTAAAAAAAAAGAAAAGTGGTAATAAAATTGCTCCATGCAGCCTTTGACTGGCTGTAATTTTCACTGTGATGTGCTACCACAGATGTGTAGAAAAGAATGCTATAAGATGTAAAAACACCACTGAATATAGAAAGCAGAACCGCTGGAAGCTGAGGTGGGAGTTGCAATGGCTCAATGAGGTCTCCTTTTTAATTAAGGATGCCAAACCCAGTGGGGCCTGCCTGCATTTCTCTAGATTCTGGCAGCTTGGCCAGAACTCAGGTAACCTCAGCAATGCCTAGAGCTTGGGCGATGATGAAAGTCTGGTGAACCTCATACAGCAGGTCCTTATACTTCATGTTCCTCTGTTCTTATTTGGTAAGAGTCACTAAGAAAAATTATTCTGAAAGACAATTTGTAATGTGATTGTTGAATTACAAACAGGGGCCAAATAATATTCTAGACTGAGAGTCTTGCTTAACTTTTCCCCTAAAGATATTTACCACAACGAGAGGAATGTTAGCAGGACAAACCACTGAGGCTTGATCTTGGGTTCCTGAAGGGTTGGGTGACCCTCGCCCTTACCCCCTCCCCATGCACGCTGCTCCTTCCCAGTGGTTTCCCAAAGTATGTGGGAAGGAAAGCAAGAACGCCTCAACATTTGAATATTTCCACAGCGTGTATTCTCTCAGCTTTCAACAGGGGCTCTATGGGTATTTTGAGTGGGAACGTTCTTTTCTTGAAGAATTATTTTCATTGTTTTTTGACAGAGAGAGAGAGACAGAGAGAAGGGGGAGGGCCCAGAGCAGTCTCCATAGTTGACAGCATTAGTTTTCCATATAGTTTCACTCCACAGGTGGGCACAGGGCAGCACAGGGCAGGAGCTGGGCCGGGAGCCTCCTGCATATGGGTCTGCATGGGTCAGTCCCAGGATTCGATCCTCAGGCTCTGGGGCTGCAAAGCAAGTGCTTAACCCACTGAGCCATCCCAGCTAAGTGGGAATATTCTTGGTTGGGGAGGACTATCTGGTACATTGTACCATCCCTGGACTCCAGACATGAAATGCTGGTTTGTAACAACCGAAAGCAAAGAAGAAACGTTGCTGTCCGTTGGATGTACGGCCCCTGGTTGGAAACCACAGAGTGTTGATGGTATAATGGACCCTGCTGGGGGGCAGGAGGCTCTGAAATGTATCTTCAACCTTCTCCAAGTCCCCCAAAGCCAGGCTCAGGGCTTGTGGTAACAGCCTCCGATGGCCCAGGGTCTCTCCTGTGATTATTAAGTTGTGGTATACAAGCTTGTAGCAAAAATGCTGAGGCTAAAAAGGCACTCTAAATAGTCACTAATTAATTGGCATGTCTTGCTTATTATTACACACTCATTGAGACCAGAAACTTCACATCCTCTAGGGCACAACCCCGTGCCCGCGGGTGCCATGGTGCCCGTGGCTCGATTTGTGTGTGCCCGCCATTATTTGACTGCATCAGAAGTTTTTCATAAACACTAAGTAAAACTATCATTTATTTTTATACGTTCGTTAGAATTTTAAAATATTGTTTGAGTATCTACGGTTTATTATATTCGTTGGTATGTGTGCGATATCGTATGTATAAGTTCTTCCCTAGCTTTCGCCTTTGTACATGTCGCGTCTTGTGTAGCCGCTGCGCTCTTTACACTCTCCTCCCCCCAACCGGGAGACGCCAAGTTGCCGTTTTGATTGCGGTTGCTGGACTGATCGGGTTGTGATGGTTAGCTAGGATCACAATGTTTTGATCTATTCGATTTTAAATGAACTAAAAGCGAGGTAGGTAATCTATTATTATGGTGGCCATTTGATATGATATTGTAGTTCTATAACTATTTTCATTTTTATTTTTTTAGTCCTAAAATGAGTGGACCAAATAAGAGAAAACGAACCTATAATTTTAACACAGGCTGGGAGGAATCATATTGTTTCATTAATTTAAAAGGTAAATGAGTTTGCCTGTTGTGTGGCAGTAGTATTGCAGTGCCGAAAAAACATAATGTTGAACGTCACTTTCAGACAAGTCATACCACTTTTGATATGAATTATCTACTTAAATCTGAAGTAAGAAAGAAAAAAATAAATTAACTAAAATGAAGTTGAACTACTCAACAGACTGTTTTCACTAGACATGTGGAAAAATCTCAAAAGGCAACCATTGCTTCTTTCAAAATTTCTCACATGCTCGCAAAGAAGAAAAAACCTTTCCAGGATGGTGAATTATTAAAAGAAGCATTTCTGACTGCTGCCGATTGTTTGTTGGAGGAATATTCTAACAAGCGTGAGATTATGTCGGCGATACAAGACCTACAGTTGTCAAATAACACAGTCACAAGAATAATACACACAATTTCAAAAGACTTGCAAACTCAGTTAAAGACTGACTTGGAAATATGTGACTGCTTCTCCCTGCAATTTGACGAGTCAACAGATATATCAGACACCGCACAGTTGGCAGTTATGGTGAGAATGGTATTTAGTAACTTCACAGTAAAAGAGGAGCTGTTGCAAATATTACCAATGAAAGGACAGACGAGAGGTGAGGATATTTATAAAACTTTCAGAACATACGCCAGGTCGATAAACATGCCTTTGCATAAGTTGTCTG
>PVKE010031459.1:0-19015 GCA_004027555.1 Craseonycteris thonglongyai
GACACAATTCCTTATATTTAACAGAATTACATGTACCAAAGACTGTGAATTTGGAAGTTGACAGGCTCTTTCTCTGAAGTCATACATAGGACCTCATGTCCACCAACAATTCAGATATTTCAAGTATTAGAATTAGAAATGTTCCCTAGCTCTCAAGCAACAAATAGCTAAATCCTAGCACAAGAATATTTCTCATCTTTAAATTTAGAATCATCCTGGTCTATTAAACTTTCCTTTCTATAAGATCTATTTAAAGTGATCTCTCCCAGTTACTTTACGTGTCAAAACTTTGTTTATTCTCATCATGACATTTTAAATACTAGTTCTTTCTGGTTTATTCTTTCTCCTCCATTAGTTTATAATCTTTGTCTTGTTCACTTTCCTGAAGGAGACTGTAACTTTTTTGTTGTTGTTGTTAAAAAGTAATTTCTCTAATGACTTGCAATTTTAAGGAAAAGAATGTAGGTTTCAAATTAAGGCAACTGCTTTTTCCTCAGTCAAAGTAACATAAAGGTAAGCTTATGTAAAAAATCAGAATACTGCATTTAAAATTATTTTCCATACAGCATTAGTTTAATTAATTCTTAATATTCAGCCTGACTATTCTTAGCCTAGTTTCAATCCAAATCAATTTGTGAACGGATCCCTTTTTTACACCAGTTCCACCTACTTTCAAGAACAAGGTTCTTGAATACCTTTCTGTCAAGAGATGGTATTTATTTTTCAAGCTAAGCCCCAAGCCTGAAACAAACATACCTGGGTAAGGGACGTTTAATTCTAGTGTAAAATGAATCATTTAAAGAAATAAGAAGGCACGTCATAACAGCACACTGATGTAATTTTTGTGATGACGCTGCTCTGCTTATTATGAACTTTATAAAAACTCTCCATTTTTATTAGGGTTTGAATTTACTTCCCTTCTTCTTTCCACTGTTCACCAGGGATCACGGTCGTAGTCTAGTTTACACAATGGATTTCGCATGGTCATCCTACCTGGAATATGGCACACTCTCTACTCTAACCGCCTACAAACTCTTCTCCAGAGAGACAGGCTAAGAGCAGTTTCCTTTCAGGCAACGAACCAGATGCAGGTGGTAGAGCAAAAGCAAAAGAATGGCTTTGCTGGTGACCCTTAGTGTTGCAGTGTAAAGCCCTTTGCAAACACAGTTACCTTATTTGTTCCGGTGCTAGCATTTATACAACTTGTCAAGGCTGCAAGGGAACGTGCAGCTTTCCCACTGCACAGGAACCATTGTGGTCTCCTGCTCCCCTAATATTAAACCACCGCCTCTCGAACTGCGCTTTCATTTACAAAACGCTTCCTTTCACACGTTATCTGATTTGACCCTCACTCCACGCCAGTGAAATGAGCGTCGTTATCGTAGTGCCTATTTTATAGATGAGGAGAGGATCCAGTCCACAGGCCCAGTCCCATTCCGGGCCGCAGATTCCAGGCAGAGAACAGGTGTGATGCTCGCGGTTTGCAGCCTCTCACCCGGCCGGCGGCCCGGGCCACCGCCTCCACTCAGCTACTGCGGACGTGGGCTCTGCAGAGGCAGCTGCTCAAGGGTCCTAGGAGTCCTCTCTATCTCCGCCTACGCTCGACCCCAGACCCCAAAGGGCTGCAAAGCCCCTTCAGGCTCACCGTCCGATCTCGCCAGCGAGAGTCTGGAATGACCGGGAAACGCCGCGTCCGCTACAGCCGTCCAGGGTCTGGGACCCACGCTCCGAAGCGACGGTGGTGGTGGTCACCAGAAGGCCTCAGGGTCCCAGGAAAGGAAATCCCGGTCCCCGACAAGCGGCTGACATATCCCAGTCGGCCAGATCACCGCCCACTTCCGCTTCTCCGCCTATACGGAGGGCAGCTCAGCTCCTCAGCCGCGAGGGGTTGTGGGTATCTCAAAGGCTAGCAGAGCTGCAAGGGAAGTAATGGCCAACCAGCCGAACTACAAGGCACGGCAGAAACTACAATTCCCAGACGGCAGCGGGGCCACAGACGGCAGCCGCAGAGATCAAGCAGAAGAGTTGTGCGCGCGCGGAGAGGATGGAACGTTGCTAGAGTTGGCGGGTCTCGCTCCTGGGGGCCGGAGCTGCAATCTTGGACCGCTGCGCGCCAAAGCGGGAATCGGGAAGGCGGGCAACTCAGCAATTAATGCACTCATTTAAAACTCCCGAACCCGTGGACGCCATGCACAGGTAGATCGATTACAAAGAGAGGCAAGATGTGCATGAATGAACCGTCTTAATTCATTTAGGCCACGAAGATTACTATTTGCTAATATTGCTGATAATGCTGTAATGTGAATGGCAAAGCCGTTTGAGGGGAAAGCGTGGATGGATGATTGCTTCGGTGCAGTGATCAGAGTATGGTTCACCTGGCTTTTCTTACTGGGCTTTCCTGCTACTGTTTTGAATCACTGTATGATTTCTCTCTTTTCCATGTCTGTTCCCTCCACTTTAAGAAATCCTTGAGGCCTTCTGCATGATCGTAAATCAAAAAGCATTTTCGATTTCTTCGGTTATTTTATCTCATTCTTAGGAATTTGCCTCCAGCATGTAAAGAATGCAATTCTGTTAGCTGCTGTGAAAGTTTTCCATATTGCGTAACTTGCAGTTTCCTTTAGGCCTACCGATTACTTATGGGTGTGTTTCTAAAAGGAACTGGGGCTATTGTGCATTTCTATAGGAAACACCTCCAGGAGATTCCCGACCAGAGTAGCAACGTTACCACCAGCTTCACCTGGGGATGGGATTCTAGCAAGACTTCTGAACTGCTTTCAGGCATGGGGGTCTCCACCCTGGAGAAGGAGGAGGTGGACAGTGAGAACATCCCCCAGGAACTGCTCTCAAACCTGAGCCACCCACAGAGCCCCCCACGAAAACGACTGAAGAGCAAAGGGAATGAGAAGGACTTTGTGATCAACCGCAGACCAAAGCTAAATCGAGAGAACTTTCCAGGTAAGAGTAGAACTCAGTTATGGAAGGGATGGGCTGAACTATTCTGCTGGTAAAACTTTGTTCAAGGATGTTTAGGATGGGGACCCATTAAAAAATGTCTAATTCTGAAGTTATTTCTGAAATAAATGGAACTCACTGTTGATGAAGTCTGTAGGAATCTTAGGTATATATCTTATAATGCACAGTTGATTTTTAACCTATGTGAAATTTTAACCCATGAGAAGACGTTCTTGCTTTTTTCCTTGGAGGATTTGGAATCTGCCTGTTCAAAGGCCAGCTCAGTGCCACTGATAAATGGGAACACAAGCAATGATTTCCTTGTAGGAATCTGTCTGTATTCTGCTATTCTATATCCCTGGTTGAGCATTTTGCCATAATGATTTGTCAAAAGATTGTTAAATGAATGTTAAGCTAAGTGAAATGTTAAGACTAAACCTCCCCAGGTCCACTCCCAAATGGGATTCTTCTGGTATGCTCTGTCTCCATTACTGCCAGCATTATCTGTTCAATCATCCAATCCAAAATCCCGAGAGAGAGTCAGTCAGATTCCCACCATCCCCCAACATCCAACCAGTGATTGAATTTTTCCCTCTTATCTCCTCTAAGTATTTCTCAAGCTCTCATCATTTCTTGCCTGAATATTTGAGTGGACTTATTATCCCAGCATTGTCCTCCCCAGAGCTAGAGTGAATTGAATGAAATATAGAACTCACCATATCATTCCCCTCTTAATTAACTTTTCATTCCCAGGCTTCTCAAGTAGATGAATGAGTGCCTCACAGAGTGGATCAGAACTGCAAGAGCACTCAATGCCATACGGTAAACATAGTGCATTGTACTGACCTGAGGTTATCAGTTTTTCTTGCTAGTAAGTCATTTAAAACCTTAATTCAACAAATATTTGCTGAACACATACTATGTGCTTGGCACTATTCTAGGTGCTAAGGAAACAGCAATGAGCAAAACAAAGATTCCTATCCTCATAGATCTTCTGTTCTAGAGAAGACACACCAAAAAAAAACCACACACAAAAAAAAACCCCACAATAAATATGGTATGTAGTATGTTAGAATGTGATGAGTCCTGTGGCAAAAAACTAAACAAGCTGAGAGGGATCAGAAGTCCTGGGGTGGGAAGATGGATTGCAATTTTAAATAGGGTATTGATGGAAAGCCTCACTTGGACAGTGACCTTTAAGCACAGGCATAAAGGAGGCCAGGGAATGTGCCATGCAAATGTCTTGGAGAAGAAATCCCTAAGCTGAAGGAACAGCCATTACAAAGACCCTGGAGCAGACGCCCGTCTTGCTTGTTCAGGAACAACAAGGAAGGAAGCCATATTCTAAAAGTGAGCAAAGGGGAGAGTAGTGGGAGATCAGCCTGGGGGTGATATTGGGCAGAATTGTGGTGTGATCTTTTGAAATAACACACAAATGTGTGGAGACTAGACTGAGGTTGAGTGTAGAAGCTTAAGAGACTTGTTAAAAGGGGAGTGGCCAGATTCTGGATAGGTTCTGACATTGGAGCACACAGAATTAGGAGGCTGCTGAAATTATTGAAGGGTAGTCAGAGTCTAAACTGGAATTTGGTGAGTGATAAAGAAAAAGAGACAAATTATAAAAATGAAGTCTTGCAGAGCCAAGGTAAATAAGTATATTCCTAAATTCTGCTATCAGGCTTTCACTGCAAAAGATTTGACTGGTTGGTTGCTTGGTATGCTTTTTAAAACAAATCTTTTTTTGTTTTTGTTTTGTTTTGGGTTTTGACCCTTTCTTTAGGCAAGAGAATTTTCAAGCTATGATCATAGAATCTACATCAGTAGTTGGATTAATTAGGAAGGCAGTAAAAAACTGAAATCAGACAAATTTGGGCCTGAATCCCTGCTCTGATTATCAGCTTTGGGAAGTTATATGAGCTCTCTGTGCCTTAGTTTCTTAGTGAAATGGATAAATAATACTCACTTCATAGATTGCTGTGAACATTAAATGAAAGAATGCATGTAAAGCTCTTAGCAGACTGCCTGCACGTAACAGTCAGTAAATCCGGTTACTTAGGTCAATACATTTTCTGATACCCATTTAGGAGGGTACTTAATTTTCCTTTTGTCATCAATACTGTTAGTCTGACCCTGTTAGCATAGATTTTCTTTATTTTTCTTCACATTTTAATGTTACTGCTTTATCTAGTGTCTGGAATGCAGCACAAGCAAGTTGATGCTTAACCAAAAAGACATTTCATGCTAGATGAGCAGATGTTCATTAATTTGTCAGTGCCAGTCGTTTTTAACATGGACTGCAACTCTGCTATAGGTCCTTCCACATTCATACTCACAGGTGTAAATAAAAAAGACACTTGTAAAGCAAGGCATTGTGGAAACAAGGCAAGATTAAGGGATAGCTCCTATCTTCTAGGTAATTACAAGTCCAGTT
Organism: Craseonycteris thonglongyai; assembly: GCA_004027555.1. NCBI lineage: Eukaryota > Metazoa > Chordata > Mammalia > Chiroptera > Craseonycteridae > Craseonycteris > Craseonycteris thonglongyai. The sequence goes on from PVKE010031459.1 coordinate 5,387, forward strand.
GAGGAGAAAAGACAATACACAATAAGAGAAGCTCACAGCAAAAGATGGCAGCTGGCAGCCAGCATGTAGTTCAGGCAGCGAGTGCTGTAGAAAAGCCAGAGGGAGAGAACCACTTGTGCCAAAGTGACCGGAGCTTCTCCGGTGCTTCCTAAGGTAATCTCCACTGGGTTTGGACAGTCTTCCTCCTTCCACTCAACAAAAGTTGAGGCTCTGAGAAAAGAGAGAAGGAACTAGAATTGGCCATCAAATGTACATACAAGGGCTGCCATTGTCAATATAATGAGAGAGATCGTTACATGGCTGGATACTTTCCAGACAGCCCTCCTATATGAAAGGAGAAAAGAATAGTGAGTTTTGTTTTTACGTTTGTTATTACGTCAGAGAGAGGCCAGGAGGGAAACTAATAGGATACGTTGTACGTGTGTGGAATTACACGCAATGGAGACTGGTTAGTTGGTATGGGGAGGGAATGCAGAGATGGGAGTCAGTGGTGTAGGATGAGGACAGCTGGTATTGAGGATTACCAGTGGGCCTTCAGGAGCCTGGGCCCCAGTGTACTGGATCACCATTCCAGGGAGCTTTGTGTGCAGTTGTCAGGGCAGGTGGCGGGCAGCTCTGCCAGGATTAGGGTAGAATTGGCCACACCTGCTATTGAGAGAGATTTGGTGACAGTGGCCCTGGGCTGGGAGTTTTTCTGGGTTCTTCCCTCAGCAGTGTCTCCCAGCAGGCCCCAAGCCAGTCTCGTCTCTGGCAACTACATCCTCTTTATCTGTTAATTTTGGAAGATAAAAACTATGTGGCTAACCCATAGCAGGACAGGTTGGATTGGCCCTGGGGTGTGGGGCGTTGGGAAGAAATGGACAGTAGGGAGGTCATTAATGGACAGAAAGGAGACCTGCATTTATTCGTGGTCACTAAATGCCTGTCCTGCTCCCCTGTCCCCCCCACTTCCGCCTCCAAACAAAGGATGGCCATGAAAAACACTGTTGAACTAATTTGTGGATTAGCTCTTCTGCGGCTATTAAACCGCTTGAAATTCCAGACCCTACACTGGTCTTAGCCGGAGACTCCAAAGTTTAGAGTATGCTGATATCCCCAAGGGAACTTGTTCAAAGTGCAAAATTCCTGAGTTTCTGATCCAAGAAGCCCTGCCTGGAGCCTGGAAATCTGTTTTAATACCCTCAGGCAAACATACTTCCTCCATTTTTTTTTTTTAACTAATAAGTGATATATTTTACATTGCATTCCTGGTGTGTATCTGAAACAAATGTCACAAAACTATATTTCTCCTAACTGTGTCCTGTTCTGTTCCATTCCATTCTTTCAAAACAACACTGATCAAACTAAACTAATTTCCTGACTCTCCCATGAATCTCAGCCCACAACTCTCCCAACTCAGCCCTGGTAGAGCCTTTCTGAGACCCTCCCAGGCATCTTTCTTTGCTCTGTAGCTTCCTTTCACTAGTTCAGCAAAGATTCATCCAACATCATTCTAGAGATTCAAATACAGCAATAAATGTAACAGTCAAAAGTCCCTGCTCTCATAGAGCCTCTAGACTCTACCAAGATTGTCCAAACCATGATCCACAGGCCACATGTGGCCCAGGACAGCTTTGAATGTGGCCCAACAAATTTGTAAACTTTCTTAAAACATTATGAGATTTTTTTTTTTTTTTTTTTTTGGCAGCCTTTTTTTTTTAAGCTCATCATCTATTGTTAGTGTGTTTTATGTGTGGCCCAAGACAGTTCTTCCAATGTGGCCCAGGGAAGCCAAAAGGTTGGACACCCTAGTACTGTACCTTGTTCTCCAAATCCCAATTTCCATGCTTTCTCCACTGCTCTTCCCACACCCCATGGGTGAGCAACACTCTTCCAGAAACCTAGGATCATAGGCCTGTGGGGCTCAGTAAGGACCTTTGTTTTCTGTTTTACTGTGTTTTTTTTCTTTTTTCACTTTTGCCCACCTACCCAAAATAACAACAATTCCAAGAGATATAGTCTAGTGCTTTCTCTTAATGATTTGCAGGAGGAGGAAGGAAAACGCATCTCAGATGGCAGAATCTGTTTGTATAATAGCTTCCTGGAAAGGAAGCATGGGTTGCTACTACTGAGAAACAAGTTAGCAAAAGCAAATAGGAGCTGAACCTCCACCCTTAAAAATACACACACAAAACAATAAGTGTGAGCAGCCGTGCCTGCTTACCCTTCAAGTATCATTTCTTTATCTATGCTTACAGGAGCAACTTTAAGAGTCATAGTTTGGATTGTAAGATTACTTTGGAGTCTTAAATTGAATTTGAGTGTAGGCAATATTCCAAGAAATAAATACAGTGATACCTTGGAATCTGAACACCCCAAAACTCGAACAACTTTGAATCCAAACAGAAAAATCAAAATTTTGCCTCTGAATCCGAACGCAGCTTTGGAATCCAAACACCAACACGTTCACATGGGATTTATTGACTGTACGGCCCAGAGCTTTATCCGAACTCCCACTCATCTTGGAACTCGAATGTTTTGGAACTTGAATAGGGTTCTGGGACAGATTAAGTTCGAATTCCAATGCATCACTGTATGTGATGTAAGGGGAGTTACGGATCCTGCAAAGATCTAATGCCCAGACAACTCTTCAATAAACGGCTCTTTTCAGAGGAATTAAGAGGCATGGGCAGTAATGAGGTTACAGGAGTGGACAGCTGGGTTTGGACCTGAGGAATAAGTGAAAGTAGTGGTGGCTGGAGGGTGGTGACTAGCAGGTATGTGAATCTGGCCAGTTTTCTCCCATTCATGTCTCAGAAGTATGTCTGCTTCCTTATATAGTTCAAGACTAGAGGCCTTGGGCTGAATAATTATACTGTGTGGGGCTGGTGTGCAGCCTTGGAGGGTTTAGAAGAGGCGAGTGGTGGAAAGACCGGTTCTGGACTTTCTCATCCGCTCTGGGCAAACCGACCAGGCAGCAGTGTCGTCAGAAATCCAGGAAACAGATGGCTGGTGTTTTGAGAATTGAATATGACAAGTAAAATTAGACTAAGCATATCACTCGCCTGGATTCCATCCGCTAGGGCAGCTATATGCAGACAGACTTGTACCCCATCTGCTTGGACAGCAGCCAGTTTCAGGCTGTGACACCCCCATCCCTGACCCTAGAATCATCGTTGCACTTTGGGCTCTTCAGTGCCTCATCCGTAGCCCCTTAAATCTCACCATTCCCTTTTATGCCAAAGGCTTTCTTTTGCTTGCAGATGTGACTGCTTGAGGGCTTTCTCTGGGTGGGTATGCTGGGAAGTTAATTCCTGACGCTCTCCCAGAAGCCCCATCCAGTGACTTAACAACAGTTGCTGGATTAATACCCCAGCACCCATGTGGCACCCTGGGCTGGGACAGCTCTAGGGTCGTCTCCTGCTGTCCTCAGCAGATTTGAACCTCAGTTTCCCTTAGTGATCACCTGTTTATTAACAAGGGAATTGGTTCCCTTCCCTTTCATCTCTCCACTCTGTCCAGGGCTTCCTGAGATGACTTCCCAAATAAACTACTTGAATTCAGTTCCTTAGGACTTGCTTCTGGGGATACCAGACTTAAATAGAGGGCGATTTCGGGGTCTTTGTAAATCATAGCATGGCTCTCTTATGCAAACCCTTTTCAGACCTTGGATGTTTTCACATAGGTGAAAATTCCATGCAGCATTGAAAAGCAGAGGTCGCAAGAGGAAAATGTGCAGATTTAATGGGGAAAGGAAAGGAACAGAGGGAAAAAAGAGAAAGTAAAGTTTAACTGTGCTGTTTAATCTTTTCTCATGCATGACTTAATCTTCACAGTGAACAACTTTGCAAGGTAATCTTTCTCGTCCCATTCCTACAGATGAAGAAACTGAGCCCAGAGGGATTAAGTAACCAACCCAAAGTTCACAGATTTGGGGCTAGCTGAATTCCAATCAAAGCTTCTTCCTCAATCCAGTAGGTCTCACACTCATTGGGATCACTAAGTACCTGGTGCAAACCAAGATGGTCTTTGGAGATCCTCTTAAAATCTCAACATTGGATTCGAAGTAACTAAGTACCTAATTTTTTGCCAAATCAAATGCTAGAATCTTATCTATAGAAGCAAACAGGTCAAGGAGTTAAGAATTAATAGAAGGAAAACTTGAGGAAAGCCGGTCCATTAACGTTTTTCCAATTTGGAGAGCAGAGCAGGCGCCTGGCTTGAGATCCTCCGCCCTTTGTCTACCCTGATACTGGAGGAACTTTATGGTGGTGATGAGGAGTTATTGCCACACCCAGGAGCCTCAGGGATATGTCCAACTGCCTCCTCTAGTCATGGTCCAAGGTCAGCGTTAATAGCTGCCTTCATCCCATCCTGATACCCCTAGGTCAGAGCTTCAGTCAATCCTGTAATTTCATCCTCCAGAGAAAGAGGGTCAGGCATTAATTGAGCAACTGCACATCTACTCACTCTTTGATAGAAGCCACTTCTAGGAAGTCGTCCCTGACCACTGCTCCACCCTCAGACACTGCACAGCTTAGCACCCTGAACCCTACCGCAGTCCATTATGATACTTGATTGAAATTTCCTGTTTGTCTTTGTTCAGACTCCGAGCAGGCCAAGCCTGGTTCATCTTTGTTTCCGTAGAACACATCCCAATGTATAGTGCATGTTTAATAAATGTATGAATGGATGAATTTTTCAGATGTTGTGCTAGTTCCTGGAAATACAAACACTGTAAAAAAAAAAAAAAAAGAAAATTGATTTTTTGTTCTTAAGAACTTATGGTCTAGTGGGCACCTAAACAGATAAGTAAGTAAACAGTGAATTGTGACTTGGTTTTGCTGATGTCATGGGGGGCCTTCCATAGGAATTGGGGCTTTCATAACAACTGGATTTTAAATTAATAGCAATCAGGGGCGTGCACAGCATATACAGAGGCCCTGAGATGTAACACAGAATAACTCATTCTAAGAATTACAAATATTTCTAAATAGGTGGAACATATTTCTAGATAATGAACCTAGAGAAATAAATTGGGCCCTGACATGAAAGCTTTGAATATCATGCTAAGCAGTGTGGACTTTAGGGTACCGGTAAACATACTTGGGGTCGGGGGAGCCTTTGAAGGGTCCTTATTGAGGGAAGGGCATGAGTGCATGTGAAAGGTGTCCTAGGAGCACCGCCTGGGGCAGCAACTGTCCCCCATGTGTCACCCTCCCTGATGCTCTTTTTCATGGTCTTCTCACAGCCTGGAGCAGTGTCCTTGGTCAGTAAATACTGGCATCTTTTAAATGGGAGGTGAGGGTGTATATTCGTGTTCTCCAGAGACACAGACCATGTAGAAGATACATGGGGATGTATGATAAGAGATGGCTCACACAGTTATGAATTAGGGAGGCTGAAAAGTCCCCAGATCAGCAGTCCAAAGGCCTGAGAACCAGCAGAGCCGATGGTGTGACTTTCAGTCCCAGGTTGCAGGCAGGAGGCCCACATCCTGTTCAAAGAAGGGAGAGAGCCAGTTTTCCCTAATCGGCGTTCTAATCAGGCCCTGGATTGGTGAGACCCACCTGCACTGGGGAAGGCAGTCTGCTTTCCTCAGTTTATTGAGGCACATGTTAATCTCATCCTGAAACACTCTCACACACACCCAGCATTGTGTTTAACTAGCTATCTGGGCACCCCTTGACCAGGTCTAATTGACATATGAAATTAACCATCACAGAAGGGAGCAGCTAACACTACGATTGGGATAGATCTATTGAAGGTAGAGAATGGGAAGGCAAGATTGAACTAATCTCACTACTCAATATCTCTGGTACATACTTGTTTCCTTCTTGGCCACTGTCATATTATTTTGATCTTGTGCGTAATTTTATACATTCATATGCAAATGTTTAATACTTGGTGGATAGCTATTTAGAGATGTCTTTTATAAGACTAAGAAAACTAGTCTTCCTGTATCTACTGTTGTCTCCTTCCAGTTTATTCTGAACACAGCGTCTAGAGTGATCCTTTTAAAATTTACTTGAGATCCTGTCATTCCTAAACTCAGACCCCAGTGGTTTCTCAGCACTTTCAGAATCAAAGCCAAAGACTTCATCATGACTAGAAAACCCTGCATGGCCTCATTCCTTACCCCATCCTCCCAACTCTGTTTTTCTATACTGGACTCCTTGCTGTTCCTCAAAATAGACATGCTGTTCCCTGCACCTACAACACAGGTACAAGGCTGACACCCTCACTTTGCACAAGCCTCTGCTCAGTGATTGCCATCTCTCATGTAAGGCCTTCCCTAACCACTGTGTTCAAACTTTGAACACCCACCCCATCCTCCCCATCCTTCTTTACCCTGCTTAATTTCTGCATAGCACTAATCAATTTTAACATATCATGTAATTTACTAATTTATTTTATGTGTGATTGTCTGTTTCTTTCCACTACAATGTAAGCTCCATAAGAGTATTTTGTCTGCCTTTTACCGCTCTTCCCAACACCCAAAATGACCTTTGGCACCATAGTAAATGCCAATACATATTTGTTGATTACTAGATGAGGGCACCCTTTTGACATTACACTTTTAGGTAAATTGACTTCTGAATGCTTTCTGTAAACCTGAAAGAAGAGGGAGGATTCACTTGCCTTTTAACTAAGGTCACTACTTGATAAATCCTCCATGGAATCCACTTCAGAGACAAAGGAAACACTCCTTGGAGACCCAAAGCATCGTGTTGTCTTAGATGTTGTTGTATGACATCTGAGAATGGGAGTGGACTTGCTCTGAACCATCCTTCATAGAGTCCTTGCTGAAGATTGGCCAGCGGGCACTGAAGGAAGGAAGAATGTTATGAAAAGTATTCTAGCTTTCCCCTTTTCTCCTTTGCTAAAAAAGCATGCTGCTTTCTTCAGGGTATGTAGGCAGTGTGTGAACTGGAGAACAACTGTGAGGATGAGTAATTCAATTACGGTAAGTGTTCAATTACCATTTCAAGCTAAATGTTGTGTATCTTTTAGGTGCATGAATAGAGTTAATAGACTTGACAGGGTAAAAGAATCTTGATGCGGAAACATTCTTTTTTTTCCTCTCAAAGGTGTTTCATGGGACTCCCTTCCAGATGAGCTGCTCTTAGGAATCTTCTCCTGTCTATGCCTCCCCGAACTCCTCAAAGTCTCCAGTGTTTGTAAGAGGTGGTATCACCTAGCGTAAGTATTTTTCACCCCTTTTGGTTTTGGGGTGTGTGTGGGGGGCGGGGGTGTGTATTCATTCGTGTATGGTGAAACTTAAAATCAAGAAAAATATAGTATTACAAAGCAAATTCAGTACCTTAAAATTTGTATTAATAATTAGTGTCTTATTGCTGAGTGGAAGGGAGGAATCTCCTGGAGGTGAAAACAGCCCATTTCTGAAAACCTCCTTTCCCTGTGTTTGGTGCAGCACACATTTACTGGGCACTGACTCTGTACTAAGGAGGAATGGAGTTACAGGGATGCCTGGGGCACATGGGTTCCTCACACTGGGTGAGCTGGATGCTGAGTGCAGTGGGAAGACAACACAGGGCTGTAGTGTTAGACCAAGTGTGAGCCTAGCCCCTGCCAACGAGGCCCTGTGTAACCTGAGTGAAGTGCTTGACACTTCTGAGCCTCATCCCTTGCAGATAAAATGGGGATGACGGTACCGTCAAAGATGCCACAGTATCTGGCTCACTCAAGAGTTCAGCACATGACAGCCAACAGTTAGTTGTTGGTGTTTTCTTGGTTTTTTGGGCATCACCTCTCAGGTGTGGAGAGTGAGCTGCACATGGAAAGTCTTGGGGTGCTAGAAAGGTGGTAACAGACCAGATGTGGCGGGGAGGCCTTGTTTTTCAGTTTGAACATTTTTTTTCCGTCTTCACCCCTACACTGGCCATCGATCTGTCCTCTCCCTCCACATTTCTAGGACTATGATTGTGAGACAGTAGGGCCCCTTCCCTTCCATTCAGGGTGTGCCAGAAATAAGACCCCCTAGGTACTTCCAGAAGTGGGTTCTGTGTTTAGAAAAGCCACAGAGAGTTTTGCATACCTGAAACAAGGGAGCAGGTGATGGCTGAGTTTCACTCACCCCCACCCAAGCGACCCCATTTTGATTCTTTCTTCCAGCCGTCTTCTTCATGCAGAGTCTGCTAATCTTCATCTCAGTTGTCATAAAAGTAATAACTGATATTTATTAAGCACTTGTTATGTGCCAGGTACTACAGTCCTGCCTTCTTAATACTAGAGGTCAAATAACACATTGACAGTTTCTTTATGTAGAATTATTTCAGAGCTCTCGCCAGTGGTCGGCTTACCTCCAAACAATATTAAAAAATAAAATTCTAGTAGGCATTTAAAATGTTCCCTCATGTGCTTGATCTTGTGTTTTCTTTTTTGTTAAATTGAATTAATCTGTGGATGTTAAAGCTTCTTTATTGTGTGTTCAGTACATTTTGGTACCTCCTTTTTGCTTTAGAAGCACTATCCAGAGTCTAAGTAATGTTTTCTCCTTTCCTTTCACATTACATACTTTCTCTCTCTCTCTCTCTCTCTCTCTCTCTCTCTCTCTCTCTCTCTCTCTCTCTCTCTCTCTCACACACACACACACACACACACACACACAATTTTAAGCTTAAATGATATTGTAAAACAGAGTTGAACTATGTTTTTTTCCTAGTAGATGTCCAATTGCCATATCTCAAAAGAATGCTAACTTTCCTTCTTTTAGTTATATTTGCATGTTAATGAGGGTATTTGTGGTAACCTATTCATGCTTTAAAAAATTGTATGTGGAACCATTTGGGCCATTCTGAACCTAGTCAGTAATCAATTAAGCAATTTGAACAATTATTTTGAAAGTCATCAGATTAAACTGAATGCTGGAATTTTATTCTCTGAGTCCAATTCATTGCATTGTAGGGACAGCATTGAACCATCTAAGTGAGAAATAATCTTTAAAGGGGAAGATGGAAGCTTATCCATGGGTATGACCAAGAAATAGTTAGCAGTGTCCTAAAAATATCATAGCTAATATATAATCAACTTAGAAACAGTGGTTTCTTCAGAATTTGTTTCAAGGTGATCCATTGGCCATGGTAGTGACAATGTGGAGAGCCTTCAGTATCCAGGGCCCCCAACTTACCAAAACCAAGCACCTCCTCTTTTCTAGGTTTGACGAGTCTCTGTGGCAGACCTTAGATCTCATGGGTAAAAACCTGCACCCAGAAGTGATTGGGCGGTTGCTGTCTCGAGGGGTGGTTGCCTTCTGCTGCCCACGATCGTTTGTGGACCAACCGTTAGTTGAACATTTCAGGTAAAAAAGAAAAATCCCTGGAAAAGACTATTTCTAAATCTTGAGGTGGGAAATGGATCAAAACTTCTTTTGTGTCTACATTGAGCCTTAGGCAGCCTGTGACAGGTCATCTGCGCAGCGCAGGGAGTTAACTGCATGTTTTGCAGAGTGGCTGTGGTGTTGAAACAGGGCACAGGTTCCAGTGACACTGTTCCCATTCTGACTCAGGGTTACTCTGGGGCTCTTCCCAGGGTCAAAGGAGCCCATTCGCTTCTGAAGTGGGGTCCTCAGCAGGGGGGCTTCGTGAGTCCCACGGGGCAGGAGCCAGGAGAGCAGAACTCCCAGCACACACAGGGCAGCCTAGAAAAGAATGTGAAGAGTCTTCAGGTGTCAGAGCTCGGGTTTCTGATCTTATCATGGGCAAATTTGCAACCTGAAGAAATGCCCTCTTTTTTGTTTTGTAGAATATTTTGAAAAAATATTGCCCTGTAGCTGATGGTTTTGCATATGCTTACTACTATCTCGAATTTGAGTAGAATGAATACAAGGGGGACCGCAAAATACAGCAATGCCTTGGAATTTGAACTTAATCTGTCCCAGAACCCTGTTCGAGTTCCAAAACGTTTGAGTTCCAACACGAGTGGGTTTTCAGATAAAGCTATGGGCCGTACAGTCAGTATGTCCCACACAAACAACATGTTGGCATTCAGATTCCAAAGCAGCATTCGGATTCTGAGGCAAAATTTGCTTGTTTTTTTCATTCGGATTCCAAGTTGTTCGAGTTTTGGAGCATTCGGATGTCAAGGTATCACTGTAACTGGAATTCTTCTGGAGGGTAGGCCCCTTATAATACAGGCTTCCCCCACTAGGTGAGTATTCTAGGAACCCATGTGCATCAGTGTACCAGCTGGTGGTGGTGGGGAGAGGCTGTATTCAGCTTCAGCGAATATTTTTTGGAGATTCAATGCCTCTGCCCATTTCATGATGGGTGATTTACAAAAACAACGTGGGGCATGACAACGCACTTGCTCACACTGCACTGAGTGTTCAGCTCTATTTGACCCAAAACAGCATGACCCTCGTACCCTCCCCTCCCTTCACCCAATCTCCTCCCAAGTGCCTACTGTTTTTCCCTGGATGAAAAAAGTCCTCAAAGGGAATGGTTTGCCGATTTGGAAGAGGTGAAACAAAAAAAAACAAAAACGGCAAAAGCACTAAAAGGAAGCAAAATCAAGGTCAAAAACTTTTGAGCAGTGGAAAAAGTCGACAGGTGTATTGCATCAAACAGAGAGTGCTTTGAAGGTGACTGAAGTTTCAACATGTAAGAATAAACATACAATTTTTTTAATTCCTGGTTTTTTGGGGTCCCCCTTGTAGACAGTGAACAGAAAAATCAGCTAAAGACGGCAGACCTAAGGATAAAACTTGTATCCTGACTCAACCTTTTCCCTTCTCTCCATGATCAGAGGATGGCACTCCTCTCCCACTGGTTTTCGTTCTTCTGTGGCTATTACTTCTCAGTCCCCTTCACATTTTCCTTTGTTCACTGCAGGGTCTGTCCCTGGCTACATTCTTTCTTGATCCATACACTGTCCTTGAACAAACCATGTCCTGGAGATACATGCTGGGACTCTCAGACTCATCTGTAGCTCAGCCCTCTTTCAACCAAACTCCTATTTCTAATTACCTAAAAAGTTTCAAGCCTGAATTTCCTGCCAGGTACCTTAATATCAGCATAGCTAACATTAAACTTGCCTCCCCCTCCTCCTTTACAACTTGCTCTTCCTTCATCTTCCCTGTTTACTAAATGCCACTGCCATCTAGCCCTTGGCAGAAGTCATCATAGGCATAATCGCCTTGTCACCCACATCCAGCTCATTCTCATGATGCCCACTAATCAGTTACTTTCCTTTTTATTTTATTTTTTTCCTGCTTTGGCCCACTCATTAATTTCTAAGTGGGACTATATTGGCAGTATCATCTTGACTTGGCAAAAGTCCTCTTGAATGTTCAAATGAAAGGATAAGAATTAGCTAGGAACAATTTGTTAAATGACCAAAATGATAGCTAATACTTGAAATGTACCTTTAGTGTCTCGTTTGTGACTGGATGCTCATTTGGGGGGGAGGACTGGTTGGATGTGATCTGGATTTACTGTGTGAGCCATCTTCTAGAGCCTCTCGTTTTCTCCTGTGTTCAGCCCTTTCCGTGTGCAGCACATGGACCTGTCGAACTCGGTCATCAATGTGTCTACCCTCGAGGGCATTCTGTCTCTGTGCTCCAAGTTGCAGAATCTGAGCCTGGAAGGCCTACAGCTTTCGGACCCCATTGTCAAGTGAGTGGCAGCCAGGAGCATGTCACAAAGGCCATCATTTTTATGTGTGTTAATTTTGGTTCCTGAGTATAACTATGGTGCCCCTCTGTCCATAGGCAGAGGGATTCAGTGCAGTATTTCAGCTTCTGCAAAACTTTCCAAAACTCATCTAGGCAACCAAAGTGTGTGTGCAAACTGCATGCCAGGCCTTGTGCTAAGTTCTAAAGCCACAAGGATGAGTAAAGGCATGGCCCCTCAGGGTAGAGACAGGTAATTATGGTACTATGTGTTGTTGGTGAATATGTGTCAACACAGAGAGAGACCTATTTAAATTTAGAGAGGGCCACCTTCTCCAAGAATCTGACTGTTACAATGAGTATGGTAGATCTCCGCATGACAAGGCAAAGGAAGCAGTCTAGGTAAAGTTGTCTGTGGTTTTAAACTTGTAAGTAACTGGGAATTGCTGGAGCATCGGGCTCAGTGAGGAGAGTGACAAGGGGTGAGGATAGTCAAAGACCAGATCATAATGGGCCCCTGCCATGCTGTAAGTAGTCTGGACTCAGTTGTAGGCTATAAAGAGGGAGGTGTGGTAAAGAGAGAGGAAGAACCATTGGCAGAGTTGCAATTTAGAAAATTAACTGACTGAGCAACTTGGAGAGTCAATCAATCATGGAAGAAACTAGATTAGCTAGGACATTGTTGTTTAATCCGGTGAGAAATAATGAAACCTGATGTAAAAAAATAGAATAGCAGCTTACATTTACTGAGCACTTATATGCTGGATACTAAGTCCTTAAAAATTTTCTCCTTTACCTCTCACAAGAGCACCATGAAATGTTCTTATTGTTCCCTTTTTACATATGTGGAAAGTGAGGCACAGACTGAATAACATGTCCAAAGTCACACAGTGAGTAGGTGGCAGAATCAAGATTTAAACCTGGCAATATAGTATGGTTCTAGAACTCATTCTCTTAATCACGAAGCTTCATTCATATGAGACATTTGGGTGGAGGAGAGGGAAAATTGGAAAGACATTTAATTAAAAGGACCTAGTAACTTTATAAGTAGAAGTTTTCTTACAAATTAATTCCAATTATGTGTGAAATGGAAATGTGTGTATTCTGTTGCTTTTTAAAAAAGTTTTAAAAGTACATTGATGAACGTTTCTTGTGTACATACTCTGTGCCAGGCACTGTGCTAAGCCCTTTATTACATTATATCATTTCATTTGGACAACTACCAAGAAGGTACCGATGTTGCCATTTCACAGATGAGTAAACTAAGGCAAAGCATCTTGCTCGGTGTCATACCAATTATGAGACGTGGATTTAAACTCATTTCTGACTCGAAGACCTGTCTACTTGACTACTTTACCAGCCTGCTTTCCTCAGGATGCTTGTTGATTGAATGAGAGTGTCTTACTGGTACTCTTCTGACATTTTTCTTTTTCTAGTAATCTTGGGCAGAATTCAAATTTAGTGCGACTAAACCTCTCTGGGTGTTCTGGATTCTCCGAGTTGGCCCTGAAGACATTGCTGAGCAGCTGTTCCAGGTGGGAAAGATTTGAGACTTGATTATAAGGCTATTGTTTCAAATGTATAGTTATCCTTCATATCTTAATAGAATTGGGACATTTCTTGAGCTATTCCTAACTCCAAGCTCTTGATTTGGATAATGCAATATCCTTTGCCCTCTAAACTTTCTGTTCAAACTCAAGAGCCAAATCAATGAAGTTTGCAAAAGATACTTTTGTAGTGAGTGATCCCTTTTCCTCTTGTTACTGCTAAAATTGTTTTAAATGTGTTTATCAGCAGTACGGTTAAAAGAAGTCTGCTTATATGCGACTATACTGTCAGGTTATTTTCCCCTATAATATCTGTAGACCTAATTTAACAGGTTTTGATTAAATTTGGTTCATTGCAGATATACACCATGAATTTGGGTGATTCCATTAGAAGGATCTTTGTGTTGTATAATGTCAGTATATAAATGAAGGCTACAGATGTACAGATATTAGTAAGTGAATACACAATAC